>MU127838.1:21492-63934 GCA_014904975.1 Marasmius fiardii PR-910
CTTGATAAACAATGAAGCCTGGCCGGTTGTCGAGTCCTTGGACAGCTACAACCTGGCCGACAGGGTTGACATTGGTGAAGGTGATACTCGAGGCGGCTGCCTCGGGCGAAGCTACCGTTGTTGCTGTAGTGGCTTCAGCCGACACTGCTACTAAGAGAGGCAGGAGCTGCGAAAACGCTTATGAGAAGACAGCGAAAATTTGAAGGGAAAAACATTCACGAGACATACCACAACCAGATATTTGAAGGAGAACATTGTTGTATGAACTTTAAGTCAGAAGCTAAAAGCAAAGGAGGGCTTGGGATAATGTAAATTTCGACCTCACCCTTTAATACCCTCAGATAGGCCCTATGACAAGTAAAAATGGAATCTTAACTGACCATTCAAGATGTGAGTGTACCATTATCAGTCGAAGCCTTGCAAGCCACCCAAGGCCTAGGCCAAATCGATCTCATGGTCCTGATGGTTAAAATTGAATGGAGTGTCGAATCACATGAATGCCGGTTAAAACTTGACCGACAGAATGCCTGGGTCCTGTAGCATGGGCACCGGACCATGAACCACGATGATGTACCAATACCAATATATAGTTGAATACTTCATATGGAATAAGGTCATACTATGGAATTGGATTTGTGGGGAACGAGGTCGGGAGGCGGTGAACTTCCACTGATACCTCATCTGGAATATGGAATATACTTTCATCCACTCATATTCCTCCATATCACAGGGTATAAATTTTGACCTTGATATTATGAGTTCAAGTATTCCAACAGAGCTTTATTGGTGCACAAACTTGCTACATTCCAGAAGCAGCATTAAGGTAGGATGAAAGGGCTTAGATTCACCCATCTTGAGCTTGATCAGAGTTTTAGAGTGTAATCTTAGTACAGATAACAGATTCCCATGGAATCTGGCTGGAAGGAACATAGGAAGAACAGGAATTGGAAAAAAGTATGGGCAGAATTTGGAGTAATATATGGTATGGAATATCCGTCATACAGAATAGAAAAGTCATGGAACCAGACCGTATTCCATATGCCAAGATATTCAACTGTAGTCCTTTAAGCGCTTCAAATGTCCCTGGCGCCAGTCAATCCGAGTCCTTCGACATTGGAGAGAAACTTCAAAGTTTACACTCTTATTACTACTGTAAACTAGTGTCGATTGAAAGCTACGGCCTTGAGATTGTTTAATAAAGCCTTCCTTGAGTGTTAACCATTGATGGGGGAGACTCCTACCACTAGATCTTTCACCTACGGCATAGTAAACAGCTACACTTCAACAGCTCAAGCGCTCAACCTATAAAAGGTCATTCAAAGCGGCTATCATCAAGACTGCGGCCCACTTCGACTGATTGACGCTTGGATATTCGTTTATGACCGGCGCCATGCAGACTTTCTGCTACCACTCTTCAGCATTAAGGTCCAATCGTCATCGACGGGTGTTTCCCTCGAAATCCCTCAAGTCGTTCAATGTTTTTGGCGCCTGTTCAAGACTTCCAGTGGCGCTATGACTCGTAGCATCATCGCCCATTCAAGTTGACGATTTCTTGTCTAACTTGCCGATGTCACTTGAAGCACTCATCTGAGGGTATAGAAGCAGCTGAGGAGAGCTCACATTAATTCAAGCCCTCGACTTGAGCTGCTAGCCTCTTTGGAGTGATGCTCACGTTCAAATCTCCAATTGTGGTGGGATTCACGGTGTTTTCCCCTTCCGCTGGTCTTCGTTGTCTCACCCTTTGCAGCTCCTACCTCTCTTCGCCTATTGTACCCAGGTTACAGCAGTGCCGGATGAAGCTACTGTCACCACTGTGGCCACTACGGCAACAACAGCAGTTTCATTTCAGCCCACGGCGGCCGCTAATGCTTCGTTTGCACCGGATATCACCCCTCACAACTATCGGTCCTGTCGGTCCAGTCGCAGCTGTTCAAGGCCTCGACAATCGACCAGCCATCCTCATCTATCAAGACGCGGCCACGGGCCACCTCGTATCGCGGGGAGTAACAGATATCTTTTCAACTGGTACTGATTATGATGCACAGTTGGTGATCCCCGCTCGCGATGGTGAACTTTAATCAGGGTTTGAACGATATTGGAACTGTGCCTTTGGTTTCTTGCTCTCCGCTGTTTCCCCGTGATACTGAGTAATTGGGCCGGGGACGTTCTCTACCTGAGCCGAACAATGTCAACCGCATGGCTCGCGTCCGCCAGGCAATGGCTCAGAGGGTCCGCATGTCAATTCTGCATCGACAGTCAAGTCATCTACAGAGCAGAACCCGGGAGTAAAGTGTTCTTCGGGACGTCGACTAGTAACGCTCAGAGGTCTCTTGCGATCCGCCTTCTATTTCAATCTGCAGACTACGGGACTAGTGCGCTTGTTGAGGCTGAGAAGATCGGGGATAATGGGCCATGGGCTTTGGCTCCTGTGAGAAATTGACTTATTCAACTCCGAAATAACTTAAGTCGTGTATGTGTACCGTTGGTTTTTTTTTTTTTTTTAGGGGGGGGGGGGGTTGCTGGGATTTGCAATTATTTTGAAATCATTTTTAGTACGAACAAAGATAGTTAGAGCGATATGCCACCTCCAGAGTCCAGTTGTTGTTAGAGTCCGGACGAAACGAGGCGCCCTGCCCAGAAGGTGTTTGGAACGAAAGTTTGAAGAGACCTAGTCTGAGAGTACAGAGGGTAGCGAACGGTCGACGACTTGCACTTAGCACGTTGCCACTTGAGGCGCGTTCGAACTTGGAGAACCGTGTCGCGCACCGCGCGCCTCTTTGACGACTTCTTGGTGGCGTTGATCATTAATTCTCGGTATCTTATGCTCACACATCACGTCAAGAAAGAGGACCAAGAATAGTCCAGTGACGAAGTGGTCTAGACTTTACCCTCAATCCGCCCGATCCCAGCGGACAACTATACACTTCAACCGGCATCCATACAGCGGCCCCCAACCTTCCTTTTCTATGATACCGCTCGGATCCACTCGTCGCACTCGGCGCGCCCTCACACACTCTCTTATCGATTGACATTAGAAACTTTAGGTTAAAGACAGAAAGGGCGAAATACGTACAGAATACGCCTTCTGGCACAAATGTTAATGCGCATCGTCTCCTGAGAGGTACAGACAAGATAAAGAGAGGCATACGGCCCCCAAGATATAACGACAAGGAAGATGGTATTCAACTTCTCGTGTCATTGTCGAGAACGAGAAAAAATATCAGCCCCGGATGGTGAGTGAACAAAAAAGAGATGTACACCAGATAGTACTTCACCCAACCGAATACCGTTGTCCTTCACAAACCTCCAGTACTGGTTCAGACCCACAACCTCCCACGGCTTCTCAGCCATTCGTCGATCCTCCCTAGCTCAAGCATTTCGTAACGTGAGAGGCGCGTCGGTATATATCTAAGAGGGATCGGAGTTGAGTTATGCTGAAAGAGGTCATCAACACCCCTCATTGATCAGTTTCTCCAGCAATGAGATCAACATTGGACGAATAGTGTAGAGCGGGCATAGGGAAGGGGCATATGAGATGTGTTGATTGGGTCGTTAGGGGCTAACATTGAATGAGCATGACGATGGAGTGCGTGTAAGGTTGTGGTGAGCTCAATTCTTCGTTCCCGTGAATGGTAAATTACCGTTGCACTAGATAAGCATAGGTCATAGCAATTATAGGCAGGATCTACCTCGAACCCTACCTTCACCGATTCAGACTCATGGTGAAGGTTCGTAGAGGTTTTCACCTTGAGGTCCAACAAAAGCGACAGAAAGGGACTGGCAGTGGTAGTGATACGAGAAAGAGTCGGTGAGAGTGACGCTGGCATTATATAATTTATTATTAAGTTTACCGGCAAACGCGCCTTGCTCTCTCCCATCATGAACGCCTCACCGACCATCCGCTGAATACCTCGACAAAGGATCGCGGAAGACCAAGACAAGAAGATTCTGAAGCTGTCTTTTGATTGAACCGATCTGCCGACCTGACCTCGAGTTCAGTTCAAACCCTCAAAGGAAGTTAACTTATACCTTGCGACAGCGTGTACATCTTGACTTTGTCTGGTGTATGTCGCTGCATTCTGTCGAGTGCGTGCATTCGCGTTCGTTTGCATTGGGTTTCCGTTCCGGAGCTTGGATTAGGCCGATCCGGATATTGGTACGTAGTCAGTGACCTTACCTTGTTTAAACACTTCAGGAATAACGCCCACAGCGTTAGCGCTCGATCATCACAAAGAACGAACATCAATCATGACTACAGCATCAAACTCTCAATGTTGTGTGTCTCAAAACTTTCTCATGCTCAAGATTCAAGACAGCCCTTGCCGATAATTATAGGTCAGATCCTACAATACAGATTGGTTTGCTGTATGAGAAGTCGTTGCCATTGTAAAGACCAGAGATGAAAGCAGGTTGCGGATGATCGGGCGTGAACTGTGAAGTAGAAAAACGGTGGACTTTTTTAAGCACCTAACAGCGACGGGTCTGGTTTTCTGGTTTTGGGGCGTAAAAAACAAGGTACGTCTCTAATTGTGGAAACACACGGCTGCCCATTGAAGTATTGATAGGACTCTTACACAGGTCTTCGATTTCTCGGTGCAGCGGACAGCTATATACTTCAACGGCTTAACTTGAGAGCGCCAAACTTCGACTTCAACTGCTACTGGCGCTTGGATGACCGCTTATGCACTATGTCCGGCGCCATGCAGGCTTTCTGTCACTGTTCATCAAAATCAAGGTCCAACTAGGTATTGACCGGCATTTATCTCAAAATCCGCGTATACTTCAACAGCTCAACTTGGCAGCGGCAAGGTAACAAGACTTGGAATCAACTACTATTGGCGCTAGGATGACCGTTTATGTCCGGCGCCATGCAGGCTTTCGGTCACTACTCATCACCATCAAGGTCAAACCAGGTATCGACGAACATTTGCCTTAAAACTTGTGTGTGCCTCGGGTCAGACCTTTCCAATACCTGATAGCTTTTCAAGTTTCCAAGTGATAGTACTAAAGGTCAATTCAGTAAAGACTCCGAGTTCTTGTTTAACTCGCCGATGTCGAAGCGCTCATCTGAGGGTATAAAAGTGTTTGCTAGAGCTCACATTAACTCAAGCCCTTGCCCTGAGCTACTAGCTTTCCTGGGATTTTGCAACAATGTTCTCGTTCAAGTCTCTAATCGTGGTAGGTTTTGTGGTGTTTTCTTTGTTCTAGTCTTCCATTTCCTCATGAATATCTTTGCAGTTCCTACCTCTCTTCGGTCGTTATGCCCAGGTTGCAGCATTGCCGGCCGAAGCTAGCGCTGCCACCACAACAGCTGCAGCAACGGCGGCTGCCAGCACTTCGTTTGCACCAGATATCATTTACGCAGATGTCGACCCCGTCGGCCAGGTTGTAACTGTCCAAGGCTCCGACAATCGACCGGGCTTTGTCGTCTACCAGGACGCGTCTTCGGGCAACCTCGTAGCAGTAGGAATGTCAGATGCGTTTTCAGCCGGGCTTCGCACAAGTGCGAAGCAAACACTTGTTCCTTCGACTGGCATACTCTGGGGATCCCCGCTTGCAATTGTGAATTATTTACAGGCTCCGAATAACGTTGGATGGGTACGTTTTTTTTTTGGTTTCTTGCTTCCGTTGTTCGAAGTTTCCTGAGTGCTCGGGTTCGGGATGCATTTCTAGATAGAAGCTTTCTACTTGGGCCAGGACAACGTCATCAAGGAGGTTGCGTTCAACCCGAGTACTGGGCAATGGGTAACAGGCTCTGCCTGTTCGTTCTGCATCGACAATCAAGTCAACCTCAGAGCAGTTTCGGGAAGTAAAGTGTTCTTCGCGATGGCGAGTCCTGGTGGTCTTCATGCAGGGATCAGGCTTGTTTTCCAGTCTGTGGACTTTCCACCTAGGGTTATTGTTGAGACTGAGCGGTCTGGGAATTTGCCATGGGCAGGCGTGTATCCTGATCAGTGATAGACCTAATTCAAAGAGTGTATGTAAATTACGGTTTTGTTCCCCCCTTAGGTTTGCGGTGAAAATTTGGTGCCAGTACAAATAACTTTGGTTTCCACATAAGCAATGGAAGGTTTGTTCATTGTCAGTCCCTTGAAGATAATCATAACCTCCAGTACTAGTCTTGATTCAGATAGTAGAAGCTAGATGTGACAATCTGTCGGAATTTTTTTTTTTCAATTGACCTGGATATTGTGAAATACTCTGGTTATCCCCAATTGCGATTGCGAATTTATATTCTGGAGAGAATAATTTAGGGAGCAACGCAAGTTTTTTGTGTTTTACAACTTCTCCGGTGCTGACTGCCGTGCTTATGTTTTCTCTGGGTAGGCGTTTTCCATCTGAGCCCGGACAGTGTCATCACTGAAACCGAGTGGAATGCTCCTGGACCGTGGATAAGAGGGTCCGCATGTCCAAACTGCAATCATGTTGCCCATAAAACAGTTAGGGGAGTAGTGTTTGCTATGCGATGAATAAGCATGTAGTTACTGATCGAGGATCGGACAGACTCAACCCCCCACCTCGGAAACTCGGTAGATACTATACTCTAATTTCCCCACCATGCCAATGTTGAACGACTCCTGGGCTTGAGCATGTCCACTGAAGTAATATAAAATGAAAGTCAACAACAAACTGAGTTTGCGATGCATGTATGTGTCTTTCAATTGAATTTCTTGCCTGCAGCAACTCGGACTCAACAAGCCACAATTTTTATTCAACTGAGGTCAATTCAAAATGATTCAAGTAAACACTTTAGATGATAGGAGAAGAAAGATCTAAATCACACGGGTAACAATAGAGGCTAGAACATACTTCGGGCAGGGGTAGATGCTTAAGTTACTATCTCAGTGACCTCCTCCTCTTTTGCTTCCACAACTTTCAGGTTTGACGTCGACAACCTAGAGTCTGCTTTGACTTTGGAATGTATCCGTGCATGAAATGGGTTCTTGTTGCTTCTAGCACCAATGTCTATGGCAGGTACCAGTTGTCCACCTTCTGTTTCCGGGTCTTCGACTACTAGTTCTGAATCCTGTTGATAAACTAGAGGTTGATCTAACTTTTGGATCTGATAAAAGGAATTTTGAGTGGACATACCCTTTCCAGTACTGTCTGCACTTTCCAACACCAATTCTGGGTGCACTGTTGGTTCAAAAGTAACTGTAAACTTCTTGAAGTACTAAGGCCTATTTGCTACAACTTGAAGTTCATAGCACCCTGGATGCAAGTTGGTAGGTAGATGGAGTGGGAGTGAAGGCCATTTTGGGTCTATAGATGAGCCAAAATCATGATGGTCTTTAACCCCCTGGACATTTTCAAAAATGAAGTTGTGCCCATAACCAGCATCCCTCAATCGCACAGTTAATTCCATTGGAAGGAACACCTTGCTAAACCAGAGATTAGGGAGAATTTTGCCATGGCTTGGGATAAATATCATTGCAAAGATCTCTGCCTCGGGCCACACAACTATGTCATCTCCAGCAACTTCAAAGACCGATGCTGTTCTAGAGTGTGCCATCATCTTAATCCCATCATTGTCAGAACAGAGCTGCTGCCATTGCACTCCATATGTAAACCATTCATGAGGGAGGTCTTGTGCATAGTGCATCCAATCTCTGTGATTTCTCTGAATGATTTCATTGAAGTGAGCCATTTTTGACATGCTAAGGTGATCACAGTTTTGAAGGATGAAGCAGATGATGCTATGTTTCTCTAAAACAGATGAAATCAAATGGAAGACGGCCTTGTCAATTTCACAGATAGAAGTGACGGTTTCACCAGATTTATCTCTAGGAATCCATTGCATTTTCCGGAGAACTAGGCTAGTAAGTGCCATCAGAGAATGTGGTTGAGAGTCAAGATTGTGAAGGAACTTGAGCAAGTCCCTGACATTGAGACCCAAGAATGTAAGGATATGGACCTGGGGGATCTGCTCAGCAAATGCCCTTAGCATGCTGTCAGTGGCTCTGTTATTAACCCTCATGTAGGGTGGCAAAAACTCTGCTGAAGTTGGGCCAAATACATCAATGCGTCTGAACAACCCAAGAGATGATGTGTTGCGTAGACAAAGAAGAGATGAACGGAGTTGGCCAATAATGAACTGGAAATTCTTTGAGGGCAATCTGGTGTCCTCATGAGTAAATATGTCAAATAAGACATCTTGAATATAAGGCATCTCTGTGAACAGTGCTGTTTTGAATATCTCCAATGGATCAGGGTCTCTGTCTGCATCTGTCATTCTCCGAATGATGTCCTCCCACCTCTTGATAATGGGACTATTGCCTGGGAGATGCCTCAGTGTATGGAGTGCCCGAGCTAATGAATCCCAGGTATTTGTCAGGTTCCCAATGGACTCGGCCCTGACTTGTGGTTGGACAGCAGAGTACTTGCGGGTGAGTTTCTCTGCTGAGATACGGACCTCCATTCTCCGGATCCATTCCAAAGTCAACTGCCAAGACATGCTGGAAGACTTTGTTGTGAGAGATTCCACAAGTTCATGCTCCATGCAGCATAGTAACACTTCTAGAATGGCACTTTGAAAGATAGTCACATATTCAAAGGTCAATGAAGTGTTATTTGGGATCTTTACCCCATCTTCAGGAATAGAGAACACACTAGTTATGTGCAAAAGGCAGTATTCCAGCTTGAAATCATGTATCTGGGCAAGTTGAATATACTTTTTATCATGCTGTGTGAGAGAGACCTGTGTTTTTTCATGAACTGTGGTGCCATTTGCTGGAAATGTAATTGTCCAAGACAAGTCTCGGGTTGAATGGCCATCATTGAACAGTCTATCCAAGAGGGTATGAGAATGGTTCACAATGTCATTGAAGGTTATTTCATCTACAACTGCATGAGAACTTGATGAACCATTGGTGATTTGGTTTCCAAGTGTGACTTGGAGAGCCCTTGTACCAGGGAGATCATTGGAAAAGTACACAGCATGTGGGGTTGGATTTCCACTCATGAAGATGGAGAGAGTAGAGGTCATGGAGCCATAGGGAGCAATGGTTATACAGAGGAGTTTGGGACAAGTGCTATCATCATTGGGAATTATCCCATAGAATAGACCAATGTTTTGAATATTGAGCCGAGGCAGGGGCCCCACATATGAGGAGGCATCAGCAAGAAAGTCTTCTGCCCCCTCAACAATAAATGATTCCTTTGAGTCCTCCCTCCATCTCTCAGTGAAATTCACTTTCTCCAGAGGCAAGGCCAATCTGGCTAAATGATATGGGGTTGTTATGAGTGGAAAGATTGGATCAGGTTTGGGCAGAGGTGGGGGACACTGTGACAGTGTGGGGCTAGCAGCTGAGACAGATAGAATTGGGAAATTGTTGTGCATGCAGAGCTCTCACCTTTGCTATGTAAGTTTAGCTGTATTCTCATACCAGTATTATAGTCATCCCATGCAGGATTCCATCCCCACAGACAGATACGAAGGACAAACAGGAATGCTTTCAGTCCAAGCCAAACATATGGTCCATGGAGAGCTTCTGATCGACTTACAAGATTGAAACAGCCAACATAGCCCACCACTGTCATTGGCATGCCAATGAATAACAGCACCTGTAGAGGTAGAAGGTTCCAAGATAGTGACAACTGGGCCTGAAGGTCATTTCGATGATATTCTTCAGCCATCTGCTTCTCAGGATCACTGGCAGATGTAGGTATCCTCCCTATTAGCTTCCTAATACACTCCTCCAGGACCAGTTCTTGATCCGGCACAGCTTCTTCCTGAGTAGAAGGATATTTCTGTCTTGCCTTCATTACAAGCAAACTGGATTTTGTGATATGGTGAATGCGCAACTGTAGTGCAAGTTGAATCGACACTACACATAACAACGAGCCGACTGAACGGAGGAGAGGGAAAATCCAGGACACAGCACTGTTCCAATGTGGTTGAATGAGGTAAATATATGGTGTGGTGCTAATGGCCATGCTTAAAGTTGAGGCTAAAATGAGGTGAACATTCCAAGAAGAGAGAACTGGCTGTAAGTTCAAGTCAGTCAGCATGTGCAAGAAAACCAACTGGCACATACAGATAATTTCTTCTTCTCTCCAGATTCTCCCCATAGAGAAAATTCAATATCAGATATCAGCTCTGGGTCACTGATGTGCTGGTCCCTCAGCAGCTTTTCTAAAGCAACCTCTGCTCCATATTTTTTAGAAGCTTGGCCGGGGGCAATAGTGATCATTGACGACACTGAGCCAATAGTACCGAATCCAGCATCATTCAACCATTTACCACCGTAGAAAGGTTGGGTGATAGTCGCAGAGAATATAGCAAAGGCGGTTTTAACAATTCCTAAGCTCCCAAAAATGGAGAGAGGAGTAGCTGCTGCATAGAGAAAGCCCTTGTCAAGAGCGGTCCCTACATGTCGCTCGCATTGCTCTGTTCCTAACAGGGGAAGTAATGCAGAGATATCTTGAATACCATCTGAAATGGTACCACCAAAGTTTTTCACCGCGCGAGACGCGGTGCAAGGACAAGAATTCATGGTTAACTAGGTTTGTGGTGGGAGGGGCAGGTGGTGGTATGCGGGCAACGACGAGAGCTCGGAGTATTACTGTGGATACGTACGTGAGGAATCTCAGATGCACACAGCTGTTAAGCGTCAGAGTACTGACTGATGATGGATAAATAATGATAAGTCCAAATATGCATTAGACGGCTTCGGGAGAAGGTACATAAGTACAAATACCATTCCTGGTTGATATGGGGCGACAACTTGAAGGAGCGTATTGAACGTGATAGGAATTGTACGTGCTATTCCGACATTTTTCTGTTGCAAATATGGCAGACGTGAGGCAGCATTTTGTGAGGTATTCTGGTACCGAACTGACTCAGACATGCCTCTTTAAGGTACAATGTTGCGAGGTTTCTGGTTTCTCACAATGATCAAACTCAGAGCTTAGGATATCCTTTGGGAAGGAAGGGCCAAAGGGCAGCGCGAAAACATCTGAAATCGATTGAGATTGGGGAGAGGCAAACAAAAAGGGCAGAAAAACTACACACAACACGGATGGTGACCTCGACAGTGAGAAAGCATGATGGATGGGATGGGTACTGTACTAGGAACACCGTGTTCATGCCTAGTTCCCGACCTCCCTCAGCTTTTCAAGTATCTCACGACGACTGTCCACAGTATTTCGTACAGTGACTCTCATGATACGAGCGGTAAAATGAAATCTTTGGATGCGTTATACAATGGTCGGCGTTGATGATGAGATGAGTGTTCAAAGGAAAGAGCAGGGCAGGCATGGGAGAAGGCTAACGACATTTGGAAAGTTGTGGACGGAATGGTCAATGCCATGGTATGAGGTTGAGGTCGTGGTGATTGATGAGCTCGCTTCCTACCGGTGGTTGCTGTACTAAATAAGACGGTAGGGTATAGCGATGAGTGAATGAAGAAAGTGAATGTGCAACCACGTATATACTCGTAGCTTCATGAATTCGACTCACGGAGTTTTGAGGGAATCTTCCTGCAGCTGTTTGTTGCGATCGCCATTATAACTGAAGATATCGGGGCCCTCGGCGTTTATCGGTTTTGGAGGGCTCCGATTCCGAATCTAACATAAGCGCCCGTTATCTTTCTCTTTCTGCCTCGCCAAGCTGAACGGTTTTGATGGTCACTTACATACCAGGCTGCTAGAAGAATATGGAAGCTCCTCCCAGACAGACAACTGCAAGAAAACAATGCCTCTCACTTGTTGTCGCACCCACCTTCCCCATGTGTTCAGAAGCTGTCGAATAATTAAATGAAAATGGCCAATTCCCAGATCTCTCGTGTCACGAATAAAACAGGGCAGAGGTAGAAATAAAGAATGAGTCTGTGGTAATTCTAATAAGAAAGAAGGGGTTCCGAATGACAACCGGTGTATGGTACGTCGCGTCAACCTTTTCTTAAAGCACTTCGCTAACCCGTTTTGTAAACGATGCACTTACCAGTATAACAAGCTGTGAAACTCTACAGGGCGTCTGTCATTCACAAGAAACAAGAAACCGAATTCCATCAATGACTTCAGAACTTCCCGAACCTCGCATCCCATTCGTGATCTCGCCGGCGACCCAGTCAGTTTAACGTGTCATCTACTTTTGAATGTTCTCCACCACTGGCGAGCGACATCATTGGTATTTCTCCAACCTACGTCCTGTAGGAGATACGGGAGCCCCAGCAAAAGCCCAAAAGACATTGAGACTGTACGACGATAGTACTGCTTTCACTGAGAGCAGCCATTTACTGAGAAGTTCCCGTCAATGCCTTCCACGTCAAACTCTAATCGCGATTCGGCCAGCGTTCATTCAGAAAATCTGGCGTCTTTAGGTTTAACTATCAGCGCCACTCGAGGTGGCTTTTTCAAAAGCTCCAAGCATATTCCTGGCAGTGCGTTCATATCGGTCATTGAAGAGTTCGATTCCTTGGTCATCGAGTATTGATAGTGGGACTGCTACGTACTGAATATTGTATTTGCACACAGTGAACAACTACATGCTTCAACAGCTCAACTTTTGTGGTAGCAAGGTCCGCAATCCGTCAAGGCACAACCGGGTTTCAACCGACATCCAGACGAACGCGGACAGAGACCCAGCAAGCGCGTCTGTCTGTACAAGTGGCTTCCATCTTGACTGATATCTGATATTGTCACCTCAATTGGTACTTGTGTTGTCTTTTGTTCTCATTCAGATTCAGGAGTTCTGGTTAAGTCAGTTTGAATGATATCGGGTATGTGGTCAGTCACCTATCACCTACTTACTTTAGTTCTACCCCCAAATTTTAGCCACGGCACTCGATCATCACAAGGAACGAACATCCCATTGTCGCGCCTAGTATCGAAATTTTATATTATAACAGCTCTTGCTGGATGATCAGCGCCTACAGCACGGATCGGTTTTCTGTATGAGAGGTCGCTGTCATGAACCAGTAAAGGGGTGAAATGTAAGGAGGTTGATTGGGCGTGCGCGTGAACTGTGAAGTGGACATTTTTGAAACAGCTTACAGCGACGGCGGTCTGGCCTGGTTTTTGGAGCGTCAAGAAATAAGGTACGCCTTCAAAAATAGCTGCCCGTTGTTGAAAATCCAAAACATTGATACAAGGGCTCTTATGAAGTATTTTATATTCGGTGCAGCGGACAGCTATATACTTCAACAGCTCAACTTGGCAGCGGCAAGGCATCAAGACTTGGAATCAACTACTATTGGCGCTTAGGATGACCGTTTATGTCCGGCGCCATGCAGGCTTTCTGTCACTACTCATCACCATCAAGGTCAAACCAGGTATCGACGAACATTTGCCTTAAAACTTGTGTGTGCCTCGGTCCGACCTTTGCACATACCTGACAGCTTTTCAAGGCTCCAAGCGATAGTACTACAGGTCAATCCCAGTAAAGACTTTGAAGTCTTGTCTAACTCGCCAATGTCGAAGCGATCATCTAAGGGTATAAAAGCAGTTATTGGAGCTCAAGCCCTCGACAGGAGCTACTAGCTTCTCTGGGATTTTTACGACAATGGTCTCGTTCAAATCGTGGTAGGTCGTTCGGCGTTTTTTCCTTCCTCTAGTCTTCACCGTCTAATCAATATGAACTTCTGCAGCTCCTACCTCTCCTGGCCTCTTGGGCCCAGGTTGTAGCAGCGATGAATGGAAGTACCGCTGCCACCGTGACCACCGCAGCAACGACAACAGTTTCGTGTCAGCTCACGGCGGCCGCTAACTCTTCATTTGCACCTGATATCACCTACACGGATATCGACCCTGTCGGCCAGATTGTAACTGTCCAAGGCACCGACAATCGACCAGGCTTTGTCATCTACCAAGACGCGTCCTCTGGCGACCTCGTAGCGGTAGGAATGTCAGATACATTTGCGACCGGCGTTTGTACAACAAGACAAACGATAAAGTTGGAGCCTATCCTAAATTTAATTTCTATTCAGATAGAATATAAAAATAGGCACTTTAGAAGGTTTGCATAAGTAACGGAGAGTCCACTCACGAGTCGCCCAAAAATTAATACAAGCTTTTTGCAATTTAGAGACCCAAAAAATTAATGCGAGATCTACCATGTCAACAGTTGGAACAGAAACTTGTCTGTTAAAAGAACTACTTTAATCTCTACCACGGACACCAAATCTAGGACACGCATCATCGTATAGGCCCTCTGTAAACGAAAATGTCAAGCTATAACTCAAGGTATCAACCAGCAATTGTGTCAGAACTTCTATCATCAAGGCCACTAGAAGTAACCGTATTTCTGGCCCTCGTTGCATTGTCCTGTCCATGAGAACGGGAAAGGACGTGAGTCCAAAGCTGCAAGTGACCATTAAGTCGAGGGCTCATCTCACGCTGTATATTTGTCGGAACGGCCCCGGATTTGGTGATTCAAAAGCCGAAAACTACCTTATGGGGCCAAAAGCTTCATTATTATTTCGGTAGGTGTGAGAACCTGCCGAACGCACTCTGTGGAAATATACGTCTCACGCTCGGATGATCCTCTGTGCCTCTGGTTCGGACGACGTAATTTTCAAGCACCGTGAGGCTTCGTTCAG
Source organism: Marasmius fiardii PR-910 (assembly GCA_014904975.1). Classification (NCBI taxonomy): domain Eukaryota; kingdom Fungi; phylum Basidiomycota; class Agaricomycetes; order Agaricales; family Marasmiaceae; genus Marasmius; species Marasmius fiardii. Next base: position 36,033 of record MU127838.1, read on the forward strand.
GCCTAAATTACTTGGCTCCTCTGCCTTCTCTCTCTCCACCAGCACATAGATATCGATCCATGTGTTCCATACCCTTCCATGCGGCTCTTTGAGCTTATACATCCAAAGATGGCTCGACCTTGTGGTGCGCAAAATCGTTGTGAAATCCAAATTAATCTTGTCCGGGTCAATAAACTCAAAAGGGTCCGTTGCTTGCGCTTTTCTAACGTTAAATACACACTCTCGTTATAAAAGGAGCTCTTGTCGATACGATATCGGTGCTTTCTTCTGTCTCCATCATGTTCCATCTGTTTTTGCTGGGCATATTCCTCAGCTGCGTCTCGTTTGCCAGTTCTCTGGGCACGTCTTGCTCGAGTCCTATAGGGTCTGGCACTGCTGCACCCGGGGATCCATATTGGTTGCAAAACATTAAACACCAAGGCACCTCTGCGTTCAATGCAAACCCCAATAGTTATCAAGTCTTCAGGAACGTCAAGGATTTTGGAGCCAAAGGAGATGGTGTGACGGACGATACTGTTGCTATCAAGTAGGCTTCCGGAGTGTCGTGTGACATCTTTTCATCGTCTCATTGCCCCTCATGCAGCAATGCAATCTCATCTGGAAATCGCTGTGGAGGAGGAAACTGCGCTTCATCCACGTAAATCCACCTTGTTGAGCTCAGACGCAATATCGCTGACTTCGACCTCACCATGCTAGTCTTACTCCCGCCTTGATATACTTTCCGACGGGGTGAGTGCAAACGATCAACTACCATGACGATAGCTCCAACTACCCATCATTTTATACAGAACGTATCTTGTCTCGGCCCCAATCACCCCATATTACTACACACAACTTGTGGGAGACGCGAGGTCACCACCAACATTATTAGCATCCGCGAGTTTCACTGGCATGGCTGTGATAGGAAAGTTACATGCTATACGAAACCTTACAGCTTACTATACTGATGATTCATGATAGATGCGGATCCGTATATCCCTGGAGGTGGTGGTGCACAATGGTTCACTAACCAAAACAATTTGTAAGTTGAACAGCACAAAATCAAATGATACACAACTTTATCCGAAAATATAGCCTCCGCACCGTCCGCAACTTCGTGATTGACGTCAGACGGTGAGAAAACATCACTTGCTTCTGCGTGAAGAGTTATTTCTGATTCTTTTCTACCGGACAGTGTTCCTGCGACCAATTCACAAGGCACAGGGATTCACTGGCAAGTGGCACAAGCTACAAGCTTGTATAACATCGTTTTCCAGATGTCCACGGACGCAGACACCGCTCATCAAGGTCTGTTCAAATCTTTCAAGGCTCCTCACTTCGGTATTCTTAGACGCGTTCGTTTCTAGGTATCTGGATGGAAAATGGAAGGTAAAAATAGCTTATTGTTAGAATGAGTCACATCTGATGGATGTATAGCGGAGGGTTCATGGCAGACCTCGTTTTCAACGGTGGTAAGTGATCGGAGTAGATTTTGTTCGTCGCGACCAAAGTTCACACTCTGCTCACAGGCAAGTTTGGAATGTGGGTTGGCAATCAACAGTAAGAACTCTCGAATTGTATTTTTTTACGTGCTTTCACTCATCTCCGCACAAGATTTACGGTTCGCAATATTACGGTAAACAGTGCCAACACTGGTATCTTCATGAATTGGAACTGGGGTGAGTTTCAGCAAACCACTATCCGAACGAAAGTGGGTCTCAACTGGGTCTCCCCACTGTTCAGGCTGGACATTCCAAGGAACAACCATCAATAATTGCCAGGTTACGTGGCCTGTATTTATCTCAGATGATCTCTCTCGCTGATGTTACGGGTTCAATAGGTGGGCTTTGATATCAACACCGGCGGTACGACCCAAGCCACGCAGGTAAGTTTACATTGGTGGATCTCTTTCTCTGTCGTTTAACACTGACTATCTAGACTGCTGGCGCGGAAGCCATCATCGACGCTGTTGTTACAAATACTCCTATTTTCGTTCGTACAGCCGAGCCGAGCAACGGTGCACTGGCAGGCTCACTCGTTTTGAACAATATCAGGCTCAACAACGTCCCCACCGCTGTCGGGGTTGTGGGCGGAGCTGTAGTGTTGTCTGGAGGAACGACTACCATAGATTCCTGGGGACAAGGAAACATCTATTCGGGTTCCAATGGTTCACCACAGTTTGTCCAGAGCAATATTCCAGCGCCCAGTAAACCCTCAATACTCCTCGATGGAGCGGGGCGTATCTTTGGAAGGACACGTCCACAGTATGAATCTTTTGCTGTACGTGCTTTTTTCTGTTTCCTTCAAAGCTCCAGCTCAGTCGATATCTTCTAGGTTTCTCAATTTGTTAGTGTCAAGGATAATGGAGCGAAGGGAGATGGAACGACGGATGACACCGCTGCTTTACAAGCCATTTTTAATCAGGTCATTCACTGTCGTATTCTTACGACCCGAATATTAACTGGGCGTCTTTTGGCAGTTTTCTGGATGCAAGATAATTTTCTTTGACGCTGGGACTTATGTCGTCACTTCCACCCTTACCATACCCGCGGGAACTCAGATAGTCGGAGAAGTTTGGTCCGTCATTACAGGACGCGGATCCGCTTTCCAGGACATCAATAATCCCGAAGTCGTGGTACGGGTTGGCGAGCCAAACTCACAAGGAATTGTAGAGATTTCAGATATGCTATTTTCCACGATCGGTCCAGGTAGTTGAATAAAATGGCAGATGTCCTCTTCTCTACTCTAATATCCCTTCATTAGCTCCCGGTGCTATTGTCATGGAGTGGAATGTCCAGCAGCCTTCTGGGGTCAACGGCGGGGCCGGAATGTGGGATTCTCATATCAGGTGTGTAAAAGGGCGCACAGTTTGGTGACGAACATTAATTTCTTATGCTCTGCGTTACAGACTTGGAGGAGGTATGTTGTTTCAACCTCACGGGAAACGCCTTGTTAATCCGCATTTCAGCCGACGGAACTAATCTACAAACGAACTGTCCATCAAGCGGCTCCGGAGGCTTTGATAACTGTTTCGCGGCGTATCTTGGTCTGCATCTCACTCCTGCCTCGACTGCTTATCTTGAGGTCGGAATTCTTTCTTGATGTTGACCTTGATGATTTTAAGAAAATTGGATTCATAGGGAACTTGGGTATGGCTTGCGGACCATAATCTCGACGGTGATGGCTCGAGTCAGATCTCGCTTTACGCAGGTCGTGGAATTCTCTCAGAGTCAGCTGGTCCTGTTTGGATGATTGGAACTGGTAAGATCTTTTCTTTGTGTTTTGTTCTAAAAGTTGAGGTTACTGACCATCACGGCTGCAGCTTGTACGTTGTTTTTCTTCGCCCTCAGGGATGCTGATGAAGCCTCATTTTTGTGAACGTCTTGTAGCGGAACATTTCACCTTGTACGAATACCAGCTGGTGAACGCTAAAAATCATTACATGGGGCTGATTCAAACGGAAACGGTATAATACCAAATTTCTCTAATTGTCGCGATTGAGCTCACACTATGCAGCCCTACTATCAACCCAACCCTCAGCCGCCGTCGCCGTTCACCATAAATTCGTCGTTGAATGATCCAACCAGTTGGGACGGTGGAGCTTGGGGTCTACGAGTTGTTACTTCCAGCGACATCCTCATTTTTGGTATGCTCTATGCGATTCATTATTTGTTTTAGGTTAACGAGACGACGTGATACAGGCGCGGGCCTTTACAGTTTCTTCCAGGTGTGTAGATTCTTCAACAAAACGTCATTCCCTCCCCCTGGATTGAAACTTTTTGGTGTTAGAGCTATTCCCAAACATGCCTCGACACAACGAGTTGTCAGAACCAGATCGCGACAGTAGACAGCTCCTCCAGCAATGTCCACATATACAGTTTGTCGACTGCAGGAACTACTTTTCAAGTTAGTCTGGATCAGAAAGGAATTGTGAATGAGAACAACAATGTCAATGGATTCGCGGAAACCATCACATACTGGAGCCCTAATTAACGGTCAAAATGTGTTGTTGCGCATGCAGGAGGCTGGAGGTCTTTTTTTTGTCTTTTTTGGAGGTTATTATCATTGATTACTTTACTTTGGAATGGTATATATATCTCTATGTTTATGGTTAAAAAATTAAAACTACAGCCCTACTCACGACAGAATAGGAGCGTTCCGAGATAAGATAAGACTGAGTATCAGCGTAGTCACATGGCCGTCCGCTTTCAAGTTTCTCTTCCCGCGTCCATCTCCCCGCCTCGACCGTCTTTCACGGTCTCCTCTTTGCTTCTCATAAGTTTCCTCTCCCTCTTCGTCTCTCCCCCAGCACATCTCTCTTCGTGGAGAAGATCTCGAGCATTATTCCAAAGAATCTGAGGAAAATCCAAGCCGGCATCTGTGATGATTCAAAAGTCGCTCCGGAAGCCGTTTGGGACTTTCAGAAGGGAAGGATAACGGTTTGGTAGCGACACCGTCAGAGACGACTGTTTAGTGGTTATGCAATAGTCAGGCAGGAGTATATGTAGTCGGACTGGAAGCTGAAGTTGTACCCCTCGTGCCCGGTCAATGACACGCTATCGACCTTACTCCCAACTTGATGGACTTTCTACTCCCATATTCCAATTTATCCTACTCAAACTATCCTCGTCGTCATCCGTTCCAAGTAACGCGAGTCCATCTCCGACATTTCCATCTCTTATTAATCCGATCTATGTTCATAATCTTTTCATCTGGGCCTTCAATCCGAAACTACGAGCTTTCTCCCTCTTTTCTCGAGTCTGGGTCTATTCGGGCCCGGTCGCTCGTACACATCAACCTGCCTCAAATTTCAATTCGACCTGATTGCTTCTATGAAGTTTTCATCCACGACAGTCCCACCAGGCTTGACTCTTGTTCGCGTCCACATTCGCTACCACTTTTTATAAATGGCAATTTTACTGGTACTACAACCCGCGATGCAACCATCACACCTTCTGAATCATTGTTATAAATGTCTGGCGGGCGAGAGCGGGATGGTTTCTATCTGCATCCCGTCGGTTATTCAGGTGTAAGATATCAGCTAACCGAGCGAGAGCGGAAGAATACAGCCACTCGCGGAATCAGAGGGAGGCGGCCAGTACAAATTCCTCATGCTTCAAATTCCACCAACACTTTAAGGCTCATCGATTTCGAATGTCTCCAGCCCCAAACTGATCGTTGCTTATACCTTTGGAGCTTGTGGCGGAACAATGGTACAAGAACTGCGGTACTCGACACTCTAGTAGTGGCAACCCCCCTCCTTCCATCGCCTCATGAATCTATAACGAGTTAAGACGGTGAATGGACGGGGAAATCAGCGGGAGGATCTATGAGGAGGCATCGAGCCTTGGAATGCCCCAGTCCTAACAAGACCAACGGGAGGACCGAAAGATGTGGCGTTGTGTGAAGGCTTCCAAGTTTCGACTACGTTTCAAGCAGCGTTTATTTGGACAAGCGGCTGTTTTTAAGTTTTAACCATCGGCGCCATTCGAGGTGGTCTTCTTGAAGGTTCCGGTCATACTGCCAGTACGCAATTCTACTCGCTCTGATGTTGAATGGTATATCTGCGCAGTATAAAAAGATGTGGTTGAAACTCACATTATAATCTCGAACCCCTCCTCCACTGTTAGCTTCTCTGAGACTAAAAGTTACACGACAATGTACTCTTTCAAATCTCTGTTTTTGGTATGTTTCGGGACTCCTTTTGCTTCTAGCCTTCTGATGAAACTCTTTGCAGCTTCTGCCTCTGTTGGCTCGTTACATCCAGGTTGCAGCAGTGCCGGATGAAACCACAGCGGCTACTGACGCTTCGTTTGCACCAAATACTATCGCCTACGCCGATATCAATCCTGTCGACCAGATCGTAACTGTCCAAGGCACCAACAATCGACCAGGTTTTGTTATCTACCAAGACGCGTCTTCTGGCGATCTCGTAGCGGTAGGAATGTCAGATACATTTGCGACCGGCGTTCGTACAACACGACAAACGATTGTGCCCTCGGCTGACATACTCTGGGGATCGCCGCTTTCACTTACGAGTTGGATACCGAGTGCGAATGATGTCGGAGTTGTGAGTTTCTTGGTTTTATTGCCTCTGTTGGATGTCCATGATGCTTAATTGTTGCTTGGGTCGGTTTTCTAGGTAGAAGTTTTCTACTTTGGCCCGGACTATCTCGTCAAGGAGGTTCTGTGGGAGAATCAATGGTTCTCAGAGGCTTCTTGTCCATTTTGCATTCAGAAGGAACTCGTTTTCCGAGCGGTACCGGGGAGTAGAGTGCTCTCTGGGTTGGCGAGTCCTACCGGTGCTCATGCACACATTAGGCTTATATTCCAGTCGGTGGACCATCCAAATAGAACTGTTGTTGAGGCTCAGAGGAATGCGGGACAGTCGTGGACGGGGCTGTATCCATTCAAAGACTAGTGATATTTTTCAATTTCGACCTAGTTGTAGTGCTCAACTTGAAGTGCGCATGTGTACAATTTTTTTTTCTTCCTTTTGCGGTTTGTTAGGGTTCGTAGTGAATTCAGTTTTTGAATTTTATCTTAGCTTCTGCACCTTTTCCAAACGTTCAATGGCAAAGGTTTGTTAAGCAACAGAGATCAATCACGATTCGCCCCCAAATCTTAAAGCTCTAGATGTTACCCTGCTTGTCGACAGCTACGTACTTCACTCGCTGCTACGGTCGTCAAGGCTTAGGACAGGCACCATTGTTTGGGCTTTCTGTCACGACGAACGTCAACCAGCGATTGTGTCAGATTTGTTGCAATTTCTATCCATCAAGACCACCAGAAGCAGCCTTTGATACCTTGACTTCAACTGTTATGGTACTATTGAATGTTCGTGTATGACCAGTGCCATCCAGGCTTTCCTTCAACTTTCCTTCACTACTCATTAATGGAAAGGTCTGGATGAGATCCAACCGGGGGCTCAATCTAACGAGCGATCGGAGGTAGGAAGGTAAGGGATATTCAACATCGATGCGTCGCACTTTCGCGATACTAAATAGCCATGGGATGAGGAAATTAATTGTAAAACAACGTTCTCGTACCTCGTCTCTCGTTTTACATAGACAACGCCTTTCGATTCACCAAGGGTTCCAGCCCAGATAAACTACAAGTATCCCTCAGAGATCGGGTATGAGTCTTGAGAATCTGTGTTGGTAGATTCAAGTCCTCTTCAGAGCATCGCGCACTGAAAGTCTGCCGAAATCGGTCGATATTAGAGCTTAGAAGCGAGGGACCGAAAGTGAGGAATATGTACGAAGTGGACCGGCCGGGGGTTTTTGAACCAACTACCACTTCGAACCGCGCTTTCACACAAAGCCTTGTGTGATTCGTGAGACGAAGGGTTTGAGATACAGCTAAAAGGTTGGCATAAACATCTCGACTAAAGTCGAGTTGTGCTGCAAAAGGTCACATACGCCGTTGTTGAATGGCTTTTCTAGCGAAGAGATGTAGATTCGGAGAAGTGGGCGTGAAGAAAGGCACGAGCACGTTCAATGTGAACGCAGTAGTGGTTAAGAGATTTTGGTGAAATGCGAATGGAACCTCGGGGATTTCTGATATGCCAACTCTACGAAGTCTGAGTGGTGAGCGCTGTCATATCTGATTTAGTGGACGTTAAGCGTCCGAGGTGGGAGTCATCGCCGCAGTGTCACTCTTCCCCGTACGTCCGTCATCACAACCCGAATTCGAGCCCTCTGGACCACGCCTCACATCCACCTTTGTTTCTTTAATTACTGTCACTGCAGGAGCAACATCATGATGATTACTTGACTATCGCATTGAAAATAGTCCGGGAAACCTAATTCAGAACACTCAACGGGACTCTACGCTCAGTCATCTACGAAAGTCGGAGGATCCAGCAAACCCGGCAAATATCATTGGCACTCACTCAACGATGCCTCAAAACCTTAGCCTTACAGCTGTAAATCACAGTTTGATGATGCGTGCCATTGCTCTTGGCAGCTTGGACGAGCCAAAGCAGTTGCACAGCCCGCCGTCTCAACAGCCCTCACTACCAGCGTTCATTGCCAAAGAGGATTCCTCCCACAAGATACAAACGTCTGTAAGATTTGAGAGGTTGGGAGATGGAGGGAAACTTTACGAACGAGACCGAGACACTCTCGATGCCTCAGTGTGCTTTTGGTGCGTTTCCCTACCTATTCGTGTTGGGCCAGACTTACAATATGATATATCAGCGCCTACATTGGAGCATTCGCGACGTCTCAACACCCAGCATAAGAACGATAGACTTGAAAAATCCAGACCTAATGCCTTGACTGCTATTTTTTGCCTCCCCGACGAGATCCTCATTAAGATATTTGCGTACTGTCTGTCCTACGAGCCTTACAAGGACTCCTGGATAGATCTTGCCATTTCTCACGTTTGTCGGGATTGGCGCTCGGTGGCACTAGAAACACCTACGTTGTGGTCTTGTCCAGACTTCCGAGTCCCGAAATTAGCTAGGGAGATGTTGACAAGGTCGAAGATGGCTCCCCTTGACATAGTCTGGAAAACCAAAGGCTCTACGTCAGAGAACAATCAGCTAGCTATCTACGAGGCTTTCAGCCATATTTCCCGTTTCGTTTCCCTCAGCCTGACAACCGCTATCAATCTACAATATCTGATCGAGGACCCTAATTTGGTCAAATCTGCACCTCTTCTGCAGTCTCTATATCTCGAAGACCTCAGTGAATCGCTTGGTGAGGGTGGGCACCGAGTCGTCGGTGGAGCTTTTTTCCTTCCTACATCTTTCCTCGGTAACGATGCCCCTCATCTCAAGCATTTCGTCGTGAAGGGTCCCTGTGTCTCATGGGAGTCATCTTTGTTGAGACAGAATCTCACTACCCTCATCATTCGACATAGCCGTCCCATACCTGGTTACCTCCCCAAGTGCGACTACTTCCTACAGATCCTCGAATGTATGCCTAGCCTTGAAGAACTACAGCTGGACCATGCAGTTCCAAAGAGGCCCACCAAGTTTATACCCTCTTCAGACCAGAGGACCGTATCTCTACCTCACCTTCGCCGTGTAACTCTCTCATCTGCTCCTGCAGCTGATCTGTGCTATCTTCTCGATAGTATCGCGTTCCCTTCTCATGCACACCTTCGATTTGTGCTCGGTTCCCCAGCCAACCACGTTTTCTTGATCCCCGAGGGTTCAGAGTCTGAGACTGAGAACGAATTCTCTCGCCTCATCTCGTCCTTGCGAAAGTTGTTCTCACATGCGAATCCAACGGAGCTTTTTACCTCTCTTCGCGTCGCCAGCAACATGGTCTTCGTATGGGGCTGTCGTTGTAATGAGAGCCCGGTACAATGCCTTGGAAGGTGTCCATCCACATATTCTTTCCTTTGGATCGTCTTTGAACGTTATCATCGGAGCCCTTCGAGATTAGTTTGGTGGTATAATCTTCTTCGAAGGGTTTGGAGTACCCTTCCGATTGAAGGCATTCGTTGGCTCGAGTTTGGCGGTATACATGTGGAGAAAGAGCCGTCCGTTGTCTTTCGTAATGTGGAAGTCTTTACGGTCCTGGGAAGGTTATTCAAGATCAGTGTTAGCCAACTCAACTGTGCTCACGCAGTTGTAGAGCTTCTTAAGACGGCAATACAAGGTTCGATAGCCAATGAATTTGGAAAGTTCACGGAACCTGGGTTGCCATCCGACGCTCATGCTCTGGCGTTTCCTGCCTTGCGTGAATTGGAGTTTTACCAGGTTCCTTTCGATGGCACGTTTTTTAATGTCTTTCGGGATGTTCTGATGGTTCGGTCAGAGTATGGGTGTGAAATTTGGAGTATACGGTTGGTGGATTGTGATAAGGCTTCTGATGAGATGGTTAGGTTGCTTCGGGAAGTGGTTGTCGATGTTTCTGTTGTGAGATGGTAGTGAGCCCGCTTGTCAATTGTAATTAATACTGGCACGACTGGCATTCGTGTTTTCACTTTTTCTAACGTAGCTTCCGGTTTTAACTTTAATTTTATAATCGTTTGGTTGATTTACCATGGTTTTTTGAATCTTCTCAAAGCATAAGTCGAGGAATGTGAGATGGTTGAACAAAGCGTTTTCACGATTTGGCAGCCTGGGTAGACTCCCTCGTTGACGTCCTTTTGTTTTTTATCAGCAGTCTACTGTATGGCCGGTACCGTGCAGGGCTTGCTGTTACGATTCGATGAGGTCCATAGTTGTTTATAAATCCGCAGTCTCCCTCCCATGGCATCAGTGACATTCGAAGCGGCTTTCAAGCCGTCAGTTGATCTTAGCAGCACTACAGTATCATTATCTTAGGCAACCATGCAGGCCTTCCGTTGCAAATGAGTAGTTTCAACTGGGATTCAACCCGCGGTGTTCATTCAATGCACTATTTTTTACTTTCAGGGCTATTGGAAGTGTTTTCAAGACTTGAGCGTTTCGGCTTTTAAACACTTCTGAGCACATTTACAGGGATCATCGGGTGATTCAATTTTTGAGGTTCTTTCCGATGTCGAAGAGTCCATCTGAGCGTTTGGGCTCATACAGCCACCACTGGCAAACAGCAACGCCGTGCAGCGGTTTTGGCTCAACCCATAGTAGAAAGTGAAATAAGTTCATTTAAGGCAACACCTTAACCTTGTCAGAGGGTCACTAGCACTGGCCACCCTATCAAGGTTCCCACCAGTACCTTTATTGAATTCAGTATTCAAAACGTGAGCCTCTCACCGAGTTGCTGGTGAAAGGGAGAGACAGAAATGTTAGAGATATCTAGGTTCAACATTTGGTTGAACTGTATTCATATGGACACATCATATAGTAGAAGTCAGATGGAATTTCAGTCAAGACTGCAAACTAGATACAGAGGTATGAGGTATTTCAAATCAAAGCAAAACAATAAATGTGAACTGATCATATGAGCAACTTTGGCATAGTAAATCATGACACATTAGAGGTATAGCCAAGGAGAAGAGTATGAAAGTAAACAAAAAAGAAGTTAGACGAGTGCATAAACATTTGGGGCAGTAGCTGGAAATTCAAGATCGCAAGAGCTGTATTGCTAGTGATGTACTCATAACCTTTAGCTTTTCAAGAATCTGGTCCATGGTTTGTAACTGGCTTTCTGCTAGTTGTTCTAGTGCCTGCAACTTTGCTTCCATTTTGGCCAACCGCTCTTCTGTCGTCAATAAAGGTTCATTTAGCATTGGGATTGCTGGTGTGCCTTTTGTGTGGACCACCAAAGTATGCATATAGTGATGATCTTTCTGAAAACCATTGAGCTTTTGTTGAAACAGCCAAGGTTTTGCTTCCTCATTGCATTTGTTGCAATTGAAGCAAATGAATACCTCATCTCAATAGTAAAATGCTTCTCAGTAATCAGTTAATAAGTTACAGATCATAGAACATACCTTTACAGTCAATACACTGCCAATATGGTTTTTCCACTAGATTCTTGTTACACTGTACACAACACTTCTCTGTTGTTGTTGATGTGCTATCCAGGAAGGTTGTGGCTTTTGCTATAATTGAATTGACCTCCATGAGGAGTGGACTACACCTGAGTTGTACCAGGGGATGGAATGACTTGTGGTCTTTGTTGTCTGTTTTCCGATGCACATCTTTGTCCAGACAATTAGAGCACAAGTCAAGAGTGTGAATAGATTCACCCCGAGAGCATTCAATACAGATGATTCTTGTTGAGAATGGATTATTTCCACAAGAATCACAGTTCACACTAACAAACAACAAAGGTCAGCATATACCAGTTCCGCTAAATAAAAATCACAACTTACATGTGGATTGGCTCTCTTCTGTATTTGAATTGGTATATATTGCGCCAGAAATGAAGGTCGCTAGGATGAACTGATTCAAGAATCTCCACCATCTTCTCTTCATATTCATCATCATCAAAATCCATATCCCTGAGCACCATGTCCAACAACTTGAAGTATAAGTTCCGTTTGTCTCGCCTCTCTTGAATAGTTTTCCAGGATAGATGACGTTTTTTGGCCCAATACTTGACTGCATTTCTGACTAAAGCCCATCGAGCCTGAGGTTGACTCTTTTGGAAATCTTCATCAGTTGGACAGAAGAGATAATAGTCAACTGGCCGCCGTAGGATATCTTCACTGTCTCCATCACTATTGCCATTAGATCCTCCTTCTGTAACACTGTTGCCATCAACCAAGTCTTCAACAATATTTGTTGAGTCTGGAGAGTTTTCATTGCTGCTATCTGAGTAATGACCTGTAAGCGTAGGTCCTAGGGAGCTTGTATCTCCATCAGGTGAACCTTTGGGATCTTGGTTCATATTACTGTCTCCTTCTAAATCATTTGTGTTACCTTCCACAAGTGACTTCTCTGGATAGCTCCATTTCCCTGAGATTCTTGTTTGATCCTCTTGCAGTAATCCCCGATATTGTGATGTAGTCTGCTCAAGATCAAATAGTTGCCCCTGACTTTTGTATGTTTTGAGGAAAAGAATTTGATCTCCATTGAGACATCCACTGATAGAGAACAGACCAAATGAATCAATGCCTGATCCATGAAATTGATTGTCAGAGGAGGTATGTTGTGTGATAGACAGACTGATTAGTCCATCTTCGGTGCTGCTCCAAGCTCCAATCAAGGATGGTGCTGTTTGTGGTAGAGAAGAAGTCAAAGAAAGGCTTGATTCTAGACTCCAGCATATGTCAGAATCAAGTTCCTCTAGAAGTGGTTCCTGAGAATCTGGTTCTTGTTCTGATTTTGCAATAAGGGTACTTGTTGGCTCCTCTGGCATAGCATTATATGCATCCATACTGCGCATCCAGAACTCCCCTTTCTCTGGACTCTTCAAGACATAGGAATACTATAGTTTTCTCTGGTAAGATTGATGAGAAATAAGTCAACAATTTATACACACCAGACCAAAGAAGATGCTGGATAACTTCTCTTCTTTCTTGATATTTTGAAGGATGTAAATCGCTGTAATTGAAATTATATTAACTATAGTTTGTTTTTTTATTAAGTAAAAAATCACCTTGTAGTTTATACACACGTTCAAAAATAGCCTCGTATACTATTTCCATTGATGTCAATGGTGTTTCCAGTGATTTTAAATCCAAAACCACGGTGCATCCTTTTTCTACCATTGAATAACTTTTCTTCAACAACAAATAGAGAATTGGCATCATATACTAGAGTAAACCATTAGCCTCATACCAACTTTATTAACATCACAACTTACTTTTTCTGGACGCCCACCACCAGTCACAATATTCAAGATATTATCTTGGTCAATGGAATATCTCATTGTATTGAGATATTCTTCCATCTTGTGCTCAGTCTGGAGAATCCAATCCTTGAATTTAAGGAAGGTCTTGTCATTACTCCAATCTGTTGATTTCCAATAGTCTATCTTTTGAAGGCCAGACAACTGATACTGCAGACATAAGATAGTCCAATGTTGCATGAACTTGCTGACAGCTCTTTGATTAGCTGGTAGAACTTTTTTTGAAGAGTGGGAGATGAATGATAATAGCTGGCATATTCTTTGATAGTACCAATGTGTTGTCATTTCAAAGCCAATAGTCCAGTAGGCAATCCATTTGGGAAGGCTAACATTGCAAAGTCAATACCAGAAACAAATTAATTTCAATGAACCATACCTCCACCCTTCTGGCCTTGATTTTGTGAATGCATTAACTTCATTTACAGTTATTAGAGAAGATCCATCCTCATCAAATGCCTCAATCAGTGGTTGAATGCGACTGATTGTAATAAATTGCAGCAACCAGAGATCCTCAGCTGATGCAGCAGAATAATTCTTCTGGTGTACCTCCAAAAAATGGTCATGAAGAGCCATCACAAGGTATGTTGCTTTTACGATTCCCTTCCAGCCCTAAATAGTATTTCAGTTAATCATGTAAAATAATTTGAGTAACAATACACAAACCATTTCTCGCCAGACATTATAGACATCCTTTAAATGGTATAATTTAGTAAAATAGCCAGTGATATACAAAAAGACTCACTTTATCCAAAATTCTATCATATGGGCCTTTGTTCATATCACGAAACACAGCAATTACCCGATCACTTTCATGATGGACAGTTCTTATAACATCCTTCAAACACAACTCAATAGCTTCAAACTGCTGTTCAAAATTTGCCTCATTCTCCCTCAAGACAGTACTGATGTCTTTCTTAATCTCCTCCCGGAATTTTTTGAGTTCCATTGGTACTCCAACTGTTTGCTGAGCTCTCCTGACATTGGCCTTTTCATCTCTCTGCTGCTTTTTCTCATCTCTCTGCTTCTGTTGCTCCAACTTTATGACATCTCTAAGAAGATGATCAATTGAAGCTCCAGTAAGACCACCTTTGCTTTGTATAAAAGCTGCAAACTCCCTATCCTTGGCAGGTCGCATTTGCTTAAAGACCAAATCCATTATAATAGAGATATTCCTGATCTTCTGTCCAAAATTGGGTACTGTGGTGTTGGTTCCAGGGGGAAGATATGGTTGTAATTTAGTCTGAATGGTGTCTTGATGTTGAATGAATCTTTCTGCAAGCTCAGAAAAATGCAATTGCCATTTGTGGTTTGTGAAGAACTTGACTAAATCAATTGATAGCTTCAAACTCAATTGTCCAAACTGCAAAATCAAGACTACGCACTGGCAACATGTTTCCTTTGGTAGGTGTCACATGCCTTAGCACATTCTGTAATAGTCTGAACAACCATATTCATTTGGTCATTAAGACATTCTTCAAGAGTAAGTCCATTGTATTCCTCATTGGGAGCTTCAATTTCCTTAAGACTATATAAAGAATCAGCCAGGATAAAATGCAATACCAAAATAGCTCACAGATTCAAAACAGACATCATATCACACATCATGACATTTAGAGCAAGCACTCTGTCATCATGCTCCCTGCGGGTAAGCTCCAGTTCATTTCCTTTTTTAAAAGCAAGAACTGCAGCTATTAAACATATGAATAGAATCAGTATATAGCTTTTAGTCAAAGAAAAATCAATAACTAACCTTGTATAAAAGCATATTTTACACTAATGTCATCAAGACTATTTCTGAGGAATTTGCTAGTCTGAGAAAAGGTGCTAATTTTATTTTTGATGACTGAGAATTCTACATCTGTAATTGAAGTATCAAGCAAAGTATGTGAAAAGAACATCTGAAAAGTATACCTGTTAAATTGAGAACACTTTCTCTGGAGTCTAATACTTCCTGCATCATAGCTGCTTGGAGATATATTTAATTCAAGTTTGCAAAACTAAAAAAGAGAATTGGATGAGTTGGAGTTTTGTGGTTTGCAGTAGAACATACTTGATTTGGAGATTTCTCAGTGAGCTAAAATTCCAACTCGAAAGTGAATATATGTTGTTCTGATACTGCAGCTTTTAGGCAATTAAGTTGTAGGCTGAGGGATAAGAGGCTTTTTTGCCTGATTGACGAGCACCAGATAATTTATACTGCTCGCATCTTCTGTACTTCAAACTTATCATCAAAATACGGTAATATGATAATATTGAAAAATAATTTTTGGGGCCTGGAGGCGGTTTCCAAGAATAATCAGCATCATACTACTGACATGCTATAGTGATATTCACAGCATATATTGTCAAAGCTAAATTTAGCTACTTGAATGCAAACTCTGAGGTCTATTTTTCAAATCTGATCACTTCTTTGGGAATCTGTATTGATAGATTATCAGACCATAATAGCTTTCAGACTTAAATATCCACCAAAGCAGCATCCTACTTCTGAGATACTATACAGCTTAATAACATGGACTCCAAATGACAAGTAAAACAGTTGTTTGTAAATCTCTTCGATTTGACTTGCTATATTTTGATGTTAATCACACTGTTAGAGAAAAGTTAGATATCGATATATCGATTATCTATCAAATATCAAATACTAGACAGATTGATATCAAAGAATAATAATGATATGATAATAACAATGAATTAATCGTAAATGTGCATCTTCTTGATATCAGAGAATGATACATATGCTGTTCCAAACCACGAAAAAATAATCTACGTATGTACTCTTATTTTTATCGTGCACAAACATCATCTTGATATTTATAAGATTTGAAAGTGTAAGGTTGTGCGCGCACAGGTCTTAAGTTCCGCACGCACAGACCATCCCTGAGCTAAAATTGACCATTTACCGGGTATTTACAGGTTCGGAGGGTCCGGTCTGAGGGTCTTGCTGACATTCCGGCCAGTGCCTGCGAGACCCTGCTTTTTTGTGTTTTTCGAGAGTTCACTTCTAATGAAAGATTTACTGAAACTGGCCCACTTACTATGGATCTGTCTGTCACAAGAAAACTGGGGCCACTCATAACTCCCTTCTCTCATACCATTCAGTGCAATCAGTTCCCTCATTGCATATTTGTTGGAGATAGTGTTGTTGGTGGCCCAGCTCAAGCCCGGGCACATGATGGACAATGATTTAATTCATCTGGCTTGTTCAACTAATAACCAAGCAAATTCCAAGTACCAGCATGCACTCCTGTGAGTATGAGGTCTAATATGGGGTGAAAGCTTGAAGGAACAAAGAAAAAATATATTTGTGGGATATCTACATACATCAGATGTGAATAAATTGTTACTGTACCAGTGACCTCTAAAACCCAAAACCTGGTCCCAGACAGGACTCAGGAACTGGGTAAACCAGTTAAATTTGCCTTCTCCTTAAGTGCTCACAGTGGCACATGGTCCTGGAGCACCTTATGGTCCTTATAGGCACTTACAGGTCAGAAGTGATTGTTCCAACTAGTATTGTTGGTAGCCTGGCTCAAGCTGACTTAGGCCTGCCAAACATTGAGCCTGGGCCCTGAGCCATCCAAAGCCAAAGCCACTGGCCTGGCCTTGGCCCAGGCCAGGGCTTTACCAGTGCAGCATATGTATGTGAGATTCAACTTCCACCAACACATTGATGTTCAATCTCTTTCCAGAGAATATATATGTACTTCATCAATCATACTGGCTTGGCCACCAATAACACTATTTCCAACAAATTTACAACAAGGGAACTGATTGCACTGAATGGTATTAGAGAAGGGAGGGGTTATGAGTGGCCCCAGTTTCCTTACAGACAGATCCATACTAAGTAGGCTGAACTCAGTAAATCTTTAGTTAGAAACAAGTGAACTCTCAAAGTACACGAAAAAGCAGGGTGTGGAAGAGGACTCGCAGGCGCTGGCCGGAATGTCGGCGAAGCACTCGGGCCGGACCTTCCGGACCTGTAGATACCCGGAAAATGGTCAATTTTAGCTCAGGGACGGTCTGTGCACGCGAACTTAAGACCTGTGCACGCGCAGAATGAAAAAGCTCTGTGCGCATGCAAGCTTACATTTTCAAGTCTTATAGATATCATAATAATGTTTGTGCGTAATAAAAATTAGAGTACATACGTAGATTATTTTTTTCGTGGTTTGGAACAGCATAGGAATCAGTTTCAGATTTGACAATTTCCAATTTTGATCCTTCGTTCTTGATTTCAACTAAGGCTCTATAAGCATTGCCCTTGGCATTGGGTCTTTATCAGATCTTTACTTTCCTTGTGTCTAATAAATAATCTATGTGCTCAGCAAATTGTTTTTTCTTGATCAGTACTCAAAACTTCTGCTGTTATCAACTCGCCAAAACGGATTCTAAAACTAATCCTGTCCTACTTGCCACTACCAGACATTGAGTTATTCAAAGCTCTACAAAACAAAGAACAGGAGTAAAAGAAATTTGCAAGTTCCTGATATATAAAACAGATAGAAAACAAATAACAATAGTGACTATAGAATAGTATATTCAAGAATAAACTCTTTATATAAGAAAGTGATCCTCTATGACTATACTGGCTGCAAGTAATAAGGTATAGTAGATACACAAGTATCATTTTACTTGTTCTTCATTGATCTAGATCTAGGAAATTCTTCTTTTTTCCAAGATTGCCCCCTCCTATGAAGCTGCTGCAAATGCACTAGAAATGCATGAACATCAGCAGCTGTAGGACGATGATCAGTCTCTCTTTCCCAACAGTATTGAAGTAGGGTCCAGATGTTATTAGGGCACCATTCAACTGATGCTGGGCACTCTGGTTTTGCACCAGATAAATAAACCAAGAGGGATACTTCTGCATCACTTTGAACATGAGCAAATGGGGGTTCGCCTGCAATTATCTATTTCATGAAGAGTAAGTAAAGATGAATACACAAGCTAAGAAGGGATGAACCAGTGCCCACCTCATAAACAGTACAAGCATAAGCATAAATGTCACTTGCAGGACTTTTTGAAGAAAGACCAATTAGCAGCTCTGGTGCCATCCACCGGGTTGTGCCTTTTCCACTATCTCTACTTAAACTGAGTAAAGTAGTTGTTTTCAAAGCTGCAGCCAGGCCAAAGTCAGCAAGATAACAATGTCCTTGTTCATCAACCAGAACGTTTGCCTGCAAGGAGGTTAAGAGTTATACAATTGCTTAAAAGATTAATCATAAGTCAAATGAAGCCTACCCCTTTGATATCACCATGTACAATATTGTGAGAATGTAAATATGATATACCTGCTGCAATCTCTGAAATCTATACTAATGTCAGTAATGGAGTCATCAGATGAGAAGCTGGAACTAACAACTCTAAGCTTGTCACAGTCTGAGTTTTGTTTTAAAAACTTTGTAATTGGCCCATTTGACATCCATGGTGCCACCAAGCAAAGCCGTTCATGGAATATTGTGATGTTTATACCGAGGAAAGGCAAAAGATTAGGATGATCAAGTCCTATCCATATAAGGGCTTCATCGTAGAACTCCTGTTGAGCAAATTCTTATCAAGATCATTGACTAGAAATAAATATAAACATACATGAAGAATCTTATTTTTTTGCTCTTTATTTTCCCCAATATATGTTCTTGAAACCTTGAGACATACTAACCTATTCTGATAGATTCCTTGGTATACATCCTAGAATTTATAGTCATGAACTTTTTTTTGAGGTCTGGCTTTGGAATAAAGACTCACCGAGTTTCCTCCTACAGCTACAAGTTGTGGGCTCACATTGGTGATATCTGTTACAAACCATGAAGGGGGCAGAATAGAGTGCTTTTTACTTAGATCCCGAAGATATTTTCCACATTTTCTGCGGTATTGATGGTCCAAATCTTTTGTCTGTATTTCCTATTTGATGTGTGTTAGAACAGTATAGGTAACTGCAAAAGAAACAAAACTTACCATATAAAGAAGGTCAAGCACTCTAGGGATCCTTGAAATTTCCAGACATGACAAGGTATCAAAAGCAGCCTCCAGAGACAACAATGCCCGAATATCATCTACTGTTGTAATACCTATGCCTCCAGATAAGAATTCAAATTGATGAGCTCTGATGTATTTGCTCATGGCAGGCCCTAGCTGGTCATAGTGAAGATGCTGGCATTCAATGGACTCAAGCGGAGAGCTAGCTGTTATTTATGATTAAGAGAGAGGATTAGAAAAATGGGGTTCTGAGTAGTAGAGAACATAAAAAGAATAAATGGCAACTTGTGCCAAAAAAGAACTTGTAAATCAATATTATGAACACAGAGATGGTCTTATGTGCCTATAAAAAGCACACAAGATACAGAAGAGCATAAGGGATCACTTACTAGGACTTTCCTCTTCACTGTGCATTGTGACCATCACCCTGCTAGTTGCTGCACTATCCCACATAATGCATGTTTTAATCTTGGCAGTGTAATCATGGAGAACAACATTCTCTTTGGATGGCCATGTTGTGGAGATGACGGAAATACAATTATCAGCATCACAATGAACAACTTTATCCTGCCTTTCATATTTGATTGGCTCTTGGATAGAGGATATTGCTTGTGTCAGAGGATTATATGGGGAATCAGTTGACATCAGAGTCTGTTCACACAATTGAACATCTACTAAGTCAAAGAGTTGTCAGTCAAAGCAAATGTATTGATAGGCAGGGAATTGACCTGTTAACCTCCACTGATTATGCATGAAGTTGTCCATAAACATCAAATTGTGTATTTCTTCTGGTGTTCCAGGTAAAATAGCATCAAACATAGGCTCTCTGTAATGTTCATCACTTGAACACAGGCATGTTGTCTGTTTTGAAAGGAGACCTACAATAGTGAAGAACAAGGTTAGTGGATGAAATTTCTAGTTTTTGCAATTACTCACCCTTCTGCACACCCCTTCCACACCACATGACTCTCCATATATTACGGAGAACATTAAACACCTTATCAACATCTGAGAACCAGTAAAAGCAATACCCTGCCTCTGGTGTCATCATTTGGAGGCCATCCCAGGGCTGAAAAATGGTCTTTTTCTTCTCAATTAAGATTAAGTCATAGATGGGGATTGAGAACTATAAAAAAGTCAGTCCAGTGGAAGAAATAAGTGCAAAATGACGAACTGTCAAATCACAGCTGCCAGCAGCAAAACAGGCATAGTTCTCTGAGACAAACAATGTTCCAAAGCGATTGTCTGATGCTCCCTTGAAGATACATTCAAAAGCTAAGATAAACAAGTATATTAGACATGTGAAGCAGGCACAATGGAGAAACTTACTCTCAACTAAACACTCTTTATCTGGAATATCAGAGAAAAGCTCATGGAAATTTTTTGCAATGTCTACCCCACTCTCCAGATTTGACCCTATAGCCTCGGTAAGTGCAAGAATGTCATCATCCAGGTCATTCAATGACAAAGATGACAAGTATTCTGAAACTGGCTCATTTGGAGTCATTGTAAATATACCAAGATGGTCCAGCAAATTGTTGAGGTTGTAGTCGAGGGAGGGGAGTGTGGGTGATAATTGAGTGCTGATGTTCATACTTTGGTCACCTTTTCAGGTATTTCATCAGCGGGTAGTCCCTGTGAGCAGTGCAGTGTTCCAGTGCCACAGCCTAGGTGATGGACAACTAGAAAATTTTCCCATATTTCTAGGTTGAAACTTGATGGTTGCCAGGAAGTGATGATCAATTGGATGATCAAACAGGTCAATCGAGCCCAAGTATCCCTCAAACGGCTTGTCATATCATGGTGATAGTACCTCAATAGTCCTTATAATTCGGGATGGATTCCAGAGTCAAAAGGGACACGGTCACCCCTGGAGCTTCAAGATCTTGTCAAGATTTGAGCTTTCAATAGACTGAGGGAAGCGACGCTACCAGTGCCTTTCCATTATTGCCACTTCAGACTCACACTTTGCACCCACATTCCTGGTTGTGGTTATGAGAGTCATTGAGACTGAGGATTTGAAGTATAGCCAAAACCTCTAACAGCCTAAAACTATCCCCTTTTTGTGAACTACCTGAGATCCTAGACTCCTCCATTTTTCCGGTTTCTCTCGTAGTTTCCGCGGGAGATTGTTTTCCATCCGGAGTCCTAAAGCCTCAGGCGAGGTAAAGTGGGACATAGTATATGCCCTAAGGATGCAACACTGAGCAAGGAGTGTCCCACATTTTTTTTGCAGTTTTGTCTTTCGAGAACGGAAAAGGGCGTTAGCCTTTAGGTCCTGTCATGATTAAACGGAAGAACGGGGATGTACACTACAGTTACATCATTATGTAGACGCCGTTGTCCAAATTGTGGGCAACTTCAAAATTCTTCAGTAAGTATCCCTACCCCACATGCCCTCTCGAGCCTACACCCTCGGTTCCACGGGTTCAGTCATAGAATCTCCCTTCTTCAAGCAAGCGACAACGCCCAGAGACGGGAGGAGTCATCGGAAGATCGAGAATGGGCTTTTTTATCAACCATGTGTAATGATTGAACTGCCGGTGTGGGCAATGGACGACTTTTCCGAGCTGTGTTAAGGGCTGACTGTTGAAGGTTCGATGGACGAGGAGGGTAATCCAAGAGTTGTGAGCGGTAATTCATCGATGTGTTCGCCTTTTTCGCGACTTGCCAGTTTCGCGAACCGCATACTAAATCACCGAGTTGATAACAAATTAACGGGAGTGAAGATGTTAACTAGATATAACGTACCCGCACCGAGTCGTTTGTCGTTTCAGGACCCGCCTCGCGTTTGCGATTCATCAAGTGTTCCGGCACAGAACCACGACGCCAACACAGTCTGCAGGTTTAAATGACGGATCCTCCGACAATCGTGATTCCGGATTGGGAGGACGTTAGGCTTGGGGAAAGCCTTGAATAAGAGCTGGGTTGAGCGCAATGTCAAATGAGTGTGGAGATTGAGGCTTGTGAGGTCGTTGTTGAGTTCGTTTGTTGTGAATATTTAGTGCCGTTGTATGTAAGAGTTAACCGTAGCTTAGAACAATTTTAATCAAGTGAAAAAAACAGCGAATGTATGTACATCACTTGCTATTTGGACCTCACCTTCATCGATTCAGTTCATGGAGACATATTGACCTTTTTATGAGATTCGAGGTCTGAGCACTGTACTGAAATTGAGATGAACAATGCTTCAAGAGGGATGTGTGTGTGGGAGGTGGAACAAATGATGAAGATGATAACTTGTCAGTTCGGATGCCCTATAAGCGCTGAGATCTGAGATTGGGCACCCCGAAAAGAGCTCTTTACACAAGATGAGGACACAGATTTACCATCACTAAACACACATACACGCAACACTAGCTTCATGGTCCACACGAGAGAAACCCAGTACCTGATCTCCAGCGAGTCTCCTTTCACATCGACTGATTCACACCCCTCAGATTGACGTGTGGATCCCTTCTCTCAAAGGGCATCTCCACTCGTCTTACTATTCCAAACGCGATGAGCAAAAGAGTTCTAACGATCAGTGATGACTAAAAAAGGTTCACCCAATGTACGACAACAACGACCACAAGCGAAAACGACGAATCGCTTCGAGACTAGTAGCAGGGAATCTGAAGGAATTCGAGTTTGGGAATAAGTTGTCAAAGAGGGATCATGATGAACCAACTCATAATCATTCACGTTCAGTCCATCAACTCAATCATTGTTTTTAGACAGTCGTTCTTGCTCTTTCCTCGAATTCCCAATTGTAGAAAATCCCTTCCCAGACTCCGTAACCCCGCGTCCCTACTCTACATGCACCCTCCACCCTCCCCCGGATCTACGTGTCCCCTCAATCACAGAATCCTGATCAACCCTCTTCAAACAACCGACAATCGACGACGATGCTTGAAATGAGCGGAACTCGAACTCGGAAAACATTAGAAATGGCCGGGATGCGTGTTACCATAGACCCGGGGCATGAGCATTCAACGATAGTTGGGCTGGGGGGGGGGCTGACTGCAGAGAATAATGAACGAGGACGAGAGGCGAGCTATAAGGAGTCATTATTGTCGAAGAATTCGTGCTTTCGTGAACGTGCTGCCTCACAAACGTGAACTTCTATTAAACGTGATTTCGGATTAGTGAAAAAGTCGATTGAGAGATAACGTACCCTGTACCTTGTTGGCCATTTCGAAACGCGCCTCGCCCTTGCGATCCATCGAGAGTTTCAGCCTCGGAAACTACAAAGACCAAACATCAACCACAGCTCACGGAAACCCCGCAGTGGATCCCAACCACTTCAATATCCTTCAGAACCCAAGCTTAGGTCAGAGGTTTTGCACTTTAGGATGCCCGTCAAAAGTCATCTGTAAATCGGTTGGAGAGGGTGAAAAAGATCAGAGCTTGAAGCGATGACATGTAAACAAAGGGAGTGGGGGGAGACGTACATTGAAATCACATTTTTATGTTTTCCAAAATATGTCGAGGGGAGCCATTCTCGACCTTGCCAACATCTCCCTAGCTAATTCCGGGAGTCCGGACAAGACCACAACGTAGGCATGTATAGCGCATCGAACGCCAATGCCGACAAACACGAGAAATGCCAATGGGACTCCTTGTAAGGTCTGTGAGGCAGGTATTACACGAATATCTTGATGAGGAACTCGTCGGGGAGGCGAAGAATAGCAGTCGAGGCATTGGGTCTGGATTTTCCAAGCTTATCGTTCTTATACTGAGTGTTGAGGTTGAGAATGCCCCAATCTAGGCGCTGATATATCATATTGTAAGTCTGGCTCAACGCGAATAAGTAGGAAAACATACCAAAAGCACACTGAGGCATGGAGTATCTCGATCCCGTTCGTATTTCCCTCCATCTCCCAGCCTCTCGTTTTTATCTCCAGTTCTCTTGTGCATGCTCCTGTGCCCTGTTTGGCAATGAACACTGGTAAGGGATGAGGGCTGTTGAGACGGGCTGTGCAGTGGTGACTGGAAGGTAAGCACCTCTTTGGCTCGTCCAAGAGAGAACGCGATGATGGACGTACGCCGTAGGAAGAGCGAGAGTGACCCAGAAGTCTCGGTAACGACTCCCACCCTCGGCCTCAGCCCAGTCGAGCCGAGTTTTGAATCGGATGTCACATCGGTATCTGAAGGCCAAACTCTTCCGAAAATATATCTCACTGAGCCTCTAATTCTCAATTGGAACTCCATCGAAGCGAAGTGAAAGCGGACTCTAATCAGTAATGAATCCAGCGTAGCTCGCGAAATATCTGGGCAAGAAAGAAAAAAAGCCGTCGCAATACTTGGGGAGCTAGGGGAGGTTGTGAAGTAGGGATAGCGAAGAGTTTTGAAGTCTTCTCCAGGACTGGGAGGTGTGTGGACCTGAACTATGACAATAAGCAACCGAAAACATGCTCATATCGCGCAACACGCTATTCATCAACGTCTTCCTTCCTCCACACCACTAAATCAGATATGACGCCCACCAACATGGGACGACTGCCATTTCTTCGTAGAGTCATATCAGAAATATCATAGCAAGGTCAGCGGGCTCCATTAATGGAAAGCGAGGTACGTACATTCGCATTTCACTATAGCTAACCTCTAGTTATCTAGTACAACAGCCTTCACAACGAATGAGCTCAACATCGACCCTCTCCGAGCCATTTGGAAACTCGGAAACCTCCTTCTTGACACTGCGTCTCGCGAGCTGCGTGTGTGAAGGCGCAGTTCGAAGTGGTGTTGGCTCAAAAACCCCTGACTGGTCCATTTCATACGTATTCCCTACTTTCTGTCCCTCGTTTCTAACTCCAATCTCGACCGATTTTGGTAAACGTTTGCGCAGTGCTCTGAAGAGAACCTGAATTTTTCAGCACAGAATCTTTAGCTCAAGCTACCAGATCTCTGAGGGATATTTGGAATGATTCCGTTTCGCTGTGGAGTTCCGTGGACTGGAACCCTTGGTGAATTGGAAGGCGTTGCCTATGTCAAACGAGAAACAAGGTACGTAAACTTTGTCTTACAGCCAATTTCTTCACGCCGTCAAGCCTGTTAACATTCTAACCCTCAAATCAATTATTTTCTCGTCACATTCAATAAGTACGGTATAAGCTTGAAGTGAAAGATATGCTAGTGGTACTGACTCGATACGACAAGGGTTTTACCGGACGTAAGTAACTTCACTCCATCTCCCTTTCCTCTATCTCCGAACCGGAGTCTGAATCAGAGAAGGAATCCAAATCGGATGGATCGGATTCCGAAGCTCCAGCAGCCTCCACCATTGGCTGTTCTTCTTCCCCTTCTAACTCTTCCCGCTCTATCTCTTCCCGCTCCGCCTCTTCAGTCGTTGGTTGGAAGGTACACGTAAGGTCCTTGAGATAAAACTGTTTATCCGCTGTAACTCTAAGTTCATAACAACCCGGAGGTAAGGGACCATCGGTAGACATATCCAGCTCCACGGATTCCCATTCTCCTTCCCATGCTCCAGCACGGTCTTCAAGCTGCCTAACGCACGTCCTCTTATGAACGACGGTACCTTCAAAATTCCGTAATTTTGCGGTGATTTTCAAGGAAACTCGGATCACTTTCAACGAGAGGGTGGGAATGATCATGCCGTGACTTGGGATGTATATCATGGCGAAAATCTCTCCTGCCTTTTTGTCTAGAAGCATATACTCACCTTCAATTCTAAAGGGAGCAGATCTTCCACTGGCCACTAAACGAGTTTTCCCCTTGTTGCTCGACCGGAACTGTAGCCCAAACTGGTAGGTGAACTGCTGGTGATTATCAGGGTGTTGTGAACGATGCGCCCAGTCTTCTCGATTGCTTTGAACGATTTCGGAAAAGTGGTCCAGTGCTGTCTTTTCAACGGATTCGCCAGAGTGTAGTGAGAAGCAGATGAGGCGGTGTTTTGTTAAGATCGATGAAATTGAACCAAAGACAGCATCCTCAGTTCCACTGATGGAAGCAATTGTTTCACCTGATTTATGGAGAGGTGTCCAGAACATACTCCGAAGCTCTAGACTAGTGAGCATCAATGAACCACTTGGCTGTGAATCAATGACTTTGAGGAAATCCAAAAAGTCCCTGGAACCTAGTTCAAGGCATTCAAGAACATGAATGGAATGGACTTGGTCTTCAAGTGCTTTCAAGGTGCTATCAGTGGCTTTGGAGCGGACCAGCTTCATGTAGGGTGGCAAAAAGAATATTGAACCAGGGTCTATAAAGATCCACCGGATCGAACAATCCATGCAGTCCTACCGTATCATGAAGGAAAAGAAGAGATGACCGGAGGAAAGTAACCATGTTTTGATAGTTCCTCGTGGGCAATCCAGTATCTCTAAGGGTGAAGAAGGGGAATAAAGTGCGCTGAAGATGATATATCCCAGTGATAGGCTCCAATTTGAACACCTCAAATGGGACACGACCTTCATTGGTATACATTATTTTGTGAATTTGGTCCTTCCACTGGTGAAGAATGGGACTGTTCCCAGGGAGACACCTGAGTGCATGTAATCCCTGAGCTAGTGAATCCCATGAGTTCATCAAGTAATGCCGCCGAATCCCACTCAAGCTGGTTTTTCTATTGCCTCGCCGGCTGCACAAATTCTTCTCCATCAATATCCGAACCTCCATCCTCCGGATCCATTCAGAATTCAACCGGCGAGACATGTTTGGAGACAAATTCTGAGACTGTGCAAAATCATGCTCCATGCAACAAAGGTGAATTTCTAGAATAGCACTTTCAAAAATGGCTGCCAATTCATTAGCAAAAGCACCAGTGATTAAGCCATCCACAGGCATCAGCAAGAAGTCTTTCCCCTGGTGAAAGCGGTAATCTCGCTTGATGTCACATATTTGGTTGAGTTGAATGTAATCCTTGTCATATGTTGTCAGAGGAATGTGGATGTGTTCATGATCTGTAGGTCCAGCTGAAGGAAATGAAACTGTCCAAGACAGATCCAGAGTGGAATAGCTGTCACTGAATAACCTATTGAAGAGACTGTAGGAATGATTTACAATGACACTGAAGGTTGTGACATCCACAACTGGATGTGCCTCAGAACCCAAGTCACTGCCAGTACTGATGACTTGGGCTCCAAGGGTAACCCGGAGAGACCTTGAACCTGGGAGATGATTGCAGGAAGAGAGATAAACAGCATTCAGAGATTGAAATCCCTGAATGAAGATGGAGAGAGTTGAGGTCATGGAATCAAATGGAAGAATAGTTGTGCAAAGAAGTTTCCTTGGAGCACCTGCACTGTCAACACTTGGAACTATTCCATAAAAAATAGAAATGTTTTCAATAGCAAGTTGCTGAAGAGGCCCAACATATGAAGAGGCATCAGCAAGGAACTCTTTTGCCCCCTCCACAATGAATGACTCTCTTGTGTTCCCCTTCCATATTAACAGACAGACGTAAGTATGAGTACTCAGCAGACCACGGAAGGGTAAAGCTCGGTGCATATCGTACCTAACAGACAGATGTAAGTATGAGTACTGTTAGGACGAAAGTAAGCCTGACTATCGAATAAGTAAAGGTACGGGAATACACACCTCAGCAGACCACAGAAGGGTAAAGCTGAGGTGTCGGGAATAGTGTATGCAGGTAAATAAGTAACATATGAAAGGAGTCGAAACAATCATAAAAGGAGTAACCGGAAGTATCAGTCATTAATAGGGTAACCGTAATCGGAAACGTAGATACTAAATTAGGAGTAT
>MU127838.1:66294-80056 GCA_014904975.1 Marasmius fiardii PR-910
CATAAGTCCACTTCTGAGGTTGTTGTTTGTGGTGTTTGTTGGGTTTTGGGTTGGTCTTCAGATTGGCCCTCGATCTAGCTTCGCTATATCTGCTTCCTCAGATTCCCACCACACTTAGCAGTTTTATCGCCACCCCACTTTCCTCTTTGATATCACCATGCGAAGCGTCTGTGTACCCTAGTGGTTTGAGACTTCCTCCCCCTCCTCGGTACGAGAGTCTATAATTTCTGGTTGTATTGAGGTATGCCACGATGTGGAGGGCGGAGTCCCAGTGGACAGAACGAGGATCATTACAGTACCGCTGGAGTAAGGCGACTGCAAAGGCAATGTCTGGATGGGTACCTTGCACGACGTGATTTAAAGATCCTATGAGTGACATGTAGTCCTTTCCACGCATATAACGAATATCTTCTGCAGGTATAGGACTGGGTTGCGAATCCTCCAGGTCAAGACTAGTTGGTAGCGGCGTAAACTTCCGAGTGCCCCCCTCATCGCCAAACCTCTTCACAATCTTGTCAATGAGAACTCGCTGTTGTAACGAGATATCCCCCAACGTTTTGTCCTGTTTGATCGTAATCCTGAGGTAGGCATCCGGTTCTGGTGACACCATCCATTTGTACAGATCTCCTATTTCCTCTGTCGTCTCCTTCATCTCTTCGTCGTCGGTCGATAATCCAAATACGTTGTCAGTGTAAGTCGCGGTGATTGTGGAGCCAGAATTGACACAGATTCGAGAACGGACACATGGGTCAGCTGCTAAGGGTGTGTGTCCGAGTGATCGATATGATTTGTCGAGGAGTTTGTACCAA
The DNA here is from genome assembly GCA_014904975.1 of Marasmius fiardii PR-910. NCBI lineage: Eukaryota > Fungi > Basidiomycota > Agaricomycetes > Agaricales > Marasmiaceae > Marasmius > Marasmius fiardii. The sequence goes on from MU127838.1 coordinate 67,104, forward strand.
TTATTTCCGGCATCCATGGTACCGTAGATGTTTATATTCATTAGTAATGCAGTGGTCGTTCCGTCGCGTAAGGAGTATCTCTTCTCATATCCTGGTGGAATGCATAGAAAGTTTGTTCCCTGTGGTTTCGCGTTCAGGTAGGCTCCGGTGAAGTCTGCCGTCCACAAACAAAGACGTAATTGTGCGCCAACTGCTGCAAGGAATCGAATCGACTCGTACCAGGTGACCATAGCCCAAGACTCAAAATAATGGGTCCCTTGGATTTGTTTGAACCCCTTGACTACTAGCCTCGCTTTTCGTTTCTTGAGTTTTCCTTCCCCATCGAAAGAGACCGAGTAGACCCACATAACAGGAACTAATTCCTGTCCAGGAGGAAGAGGCATGGGGGTGAAGGCCTTTCGTCCATCTAGCTGGTCCATTTCCTTGTCCATAGGTCCTCCCCACAAGTCTAACCGCGACCTAGCCTCCTCATAGTTCCTCGGCACCCATGTATTTTCCGGTTCAGGAATTTGAGCGACGAATGCGCCTGGCGTATCCTCCTCAACGTCCTCTGGAAGCGAATCAATGGACGGATTGACCTCCTTTGGGTTTCTTGGCTTCTTCTATCCTCCAGCCCAATCCTGACCCACCCTCCTAGCCTCACTTTCCAATTCTTCGGACTCCTTGGACCAGAGCAGTTGTTGAGTTGGAGCACGGACTCGTTTCGAGGAACGTGTAGAGCCCAACCCAGGGTGAAGAGGTGGTTGAGCCTCATGGTCGACGGCGTTGTCAGAGTTACTCGGTGTCAGCGCTGTGGGGGCAAAGTCCTTACTCGACTCCGTATTCCCCTCGGGGATAGATGGTGATGTCAAGTTGTGCACAGGTTCATGGTCTCGGTTCTCGATTAGGAAATCATTGTCTGATTCGAAATTTCCCTGGCTCCCATCATCCGATACCCAGTGCCCTTCCCCTTCAAAGAATACTACGTCTCTCGAAATCACAACTTCATTACTCCCTTCAACCTTACACCTGTAAATACCCGGCGCCTCGTATCCCACCAACTTTGCTTTGACAGAGCGCGGTGCAAGCTTCGAAAAACCTTTTTCTTTTGGGATGTGCGCATACACGGTGCATCCGAACGGTTGCAGGTGGGCGATATTTTGATGTTTACCAGTCCACATTTGTTCCAGAATCTTTCCAGGGTGACGTTTTGATGGGAAAAAATTGCTTGTGTAGACTGCAACATTCATCACTTCACCCCACCACTCGGAGTTCAACCTAGCCTCTAATAGAAGGACTCGTGTCGTTGCTGTAATAACTCCAATACCACGTTCAACCATCCCATTCGAGGCAGAGGAGTAGGGAGCAGTAAATTCGTGGATAATCCCATGCGAGGTAAACCAGTTTTTCCACAGTTCCGAACGAAATTCCCTGGCATTGTCTGTCCTAACTCTTTTCAACTTCAGGGATGTCTGTTGTTCTCCTAAGCACCTGAATGCTTCCATCACCTCCAAGGTCCTTTCAGCAGTCCGTGTCTCTAATAACTCCACGAATTTTTTACCAGTTCCCACGTCTACAACCAACATCGCATATAATTTACCGCCAATCGTCTTTACTCAGGCAGGTCCCCACAAGTCCACACCCACAAATTCTAACGGGTCAGACACGTCGATTCCGCTTGGAGGGAAAGGGGACCGTTTATGGTTCCCAAGGATACAATCCTCGCATTTCCTCTCCTCACTCTTCCCTTTGTCGATATGAAGCCTGTCGAGGAGGTGCTCGGCCTCGCAGATTCGATCCTTTCCGATATGAGCAGCTCTTCGATGGAGAAGGTCGATGTTGGTTGACATGGTAGTGAGAGCTACAGGAGTATGTGATGGCTGGGTTCCATTGATGCAGTATAGGTTGGAGGAATCATCTCTACAGGCTTCAAACACCTCACAGCCGGTAGGGTCTATGAATTTCATCCTCCCATCTCCAACAATCATCTTCCACTTAGCTCAGTCGAGTATGCCCAAGGAAATGAGATTGCATGAAATATCCAGCGCGAATAGTGCCTCTCGGAACACCAAGACATTCTCGACACCGTTATGGGCGACTCTCGTTTCAACATCACCCACTCCTAGAATTTTGAAGGACTCGTTTCGTTTTGAAGATGACCCTTTCGAGGCTGTTGGAAACTGTCAGTAATTCTTAAACAATCGTAGGTCATTGAAGAAATGACGAGATGCGCCACTGTCCCCAATAATCTGACTAGATTTTCCGCTGCTGAACGCTACTGAATATGCAGCAGGTGAGATTTCGTGGAGCCCCGCCATCATGGCAAACGTCTTTCCCGGGAGAATCCCCATAACTGAAGAAGCCGTGGTGAAGTTGGCTTGGGGGATGGATGCGGTACGTTTTCCCTTGTACCAGGCAGGGTACTGGCCTTGCTTACCTCCTCCTTCTGCCCAACAGTTTTCGACAGTGTGTCCCTTGGGATTGGCGCACTTAGGATTCATGCACGTTTTCGCATCATGTTTGTATTCCCTCCTATTCTTTTGTGCAAGAAGCACCTTCACCTCAGCTAATTCAGCCTTCATTGCTGCCACCGTATCCAAACCACCAGCTGTCGTGATGTTGGAATCCTTTCCTCCCATGCTGTGGAGATAATATTCTTGGAGTCGAGTAGCCACTAGGGTGATATTGCGCTCGTATATCAAGTTACCAGTCATGACGTTCCATTCGGTAGTCTTTGGGAAAGAGTCTAGGAAAATTGTAATGAAATTGACCTCAGTGATGAAGGCCCCAGCGTCTGTGGCCTCTCTTCGTAAGTTCCTCATCGTCTTCAGGTATCCATCTTCTCCCATTATAGGTCCAGATGTGTATCGAGAAGACCAGAGGGCTGCCTCCTTTCTCTGGTGAGCATAATTCACAATGGATCTGTATTCTGTGCGAAGGTAGGCCCATAATTCGTTTGATGATTTGCCAATGAAAGCTGAAAGGCCTAGACCAATAGGGTCTTTAACGTTGTTCCAGATGGTGAGGAACATGACGGATTCTCGTAGCATATATTCGAGGAACAGCGGTCTGGGATCATTTACAGGGGTAGTGGTACGCTTGTCGGTGGCATCGGTAGTAGTTGTTGTGGTTGCAGGGGCTTCAGCCGTCGTGGCCTGTGTGGGCTTCGGAAGGTCAGGATCCTTCGGTATTATAATCCTGGCTTCCCAATATAGATCCAGGCCTTTCACTCTTCCATGCATAAGGATTACATCCCGGAATGTGAAGTAGTTCTCCCCATTGAACTTCTGTTCGTCGGGGAGAGCCTGAATATTGGTATAGTTATTAGATGACTGGGCAGTAGTCATAATCGTGAGCTTTCGGGATAGTTTGTGATCTATTGCAGTTTATGAGAGCTCGGGGCCCATAACCTCACAGACAGACGTAAGTATGAGTACTCAGCAGACCACGGAAGGGTAAAGCTCAGTGCATATCGTACCTAACAGACAGACATAAGTATGAGTACTCAGCAGACCATGGAAGGGTAAAGCTGAGGTGTCGGGAATAGCGTACACAGGTAAATAAGTAACATACGAAAGGAGTCGAAACAATCATAAAAGGAGTAACCGGAAGTATCAGTCATTAATAGGGTAACCGTAATCGGAAACGTAGATACTAAATTAGGAGTATATTGGGTATGTCGAATGTATGGGATTCTCACTTCCAACACATATTGAAAGCACCAGATTGGGACCATATGAACTGGGTTTTGGAAGAGATCTCTGTGATGATGGGATGAGGCTGTGGTTAGCCCCCAGTGATGAATGTCAGAAGGAATGAAGTGTTTTGATATTTTGTGTGGGCACCTTTTCACCAGATTGAAGGGAGGGGACAGGAGGAATACCACACTTGTCATATAGTTTGAGGCACATCCTCATACCTGTACCATGGTCATCCCAAGTTGGATTCCATCCCCACAAACAGATGCGGAGAACAGACAAGGCTGCTTCCAATCCAAGCCAAACATAAGTTCCATGTGGGACTTGTGATTGACTAACAAGGTTGAAGCAGCCAACATAGCCCACCACAATCATTGGCATGCCAACCAATAATAGCAGCTGCAAGAGTAGAAGGGCCCAAGACAGTGACAACTGGGCTTGCATATCATGTTGATAACCCCCTTCAGTTGTCTGCATCTCGGGATCAGATGAAAGTTTCTCTCCTACCAGCTTCCTGATACGCTCTTCCATGACCATTTCCCGTTCCCACTGCATCACTTCCGCCTCAGATAAAGGATATTGCCGTCTCACCTTCATTAACAGCAAGCTGGATTTTGTGATATGATGAATGCGAAGCTGCAGTGCAAATTGAATTGACACCACGCAGAACAGTGATCCAACTGAACGGAGGAGAGGAAAAATCCAGGGCACGACACTGTTCCAGTGTGGCTGAATAAGGTACATGTATGGTGTGATGCTGATAACCCCGCTCAATACTGAGGCCAAGATGAGTTGAACATTCCAAGAAGAGAGGATTTGCCATGGCTTTAACTTCAAGTAGGTCAGTCAACAAGTCAACAATCATTTCAAGTCGACTGGGACGCACAGACAATCCCGCCGTTTCCTCTCCTGGCTGACCCCATGAGGAGAACTCGATGTCAGAGACAAGCTCCAAGTTATCAATGTGCTGGTCCTGCAGTAGCTTCTCTAATGCAATCTCTGCTCCGTATTTTTTCGTGTCTTGGCCAGGGGCAATAGTAATCATTGATGACACTGAGCCGATAGTACTGAATCCAGCGTCATCCAGCCATTTACCGCCATAAAAACTGTGTGTGATAGTTGCTGAGAACGTGGCAAACGCGGATTTCACTATTCCCAGGCTACCAAAAACCGAGAGTGGAGTAGCTGCTGCATAGAGAAAGCCCTTGTCGAGGGCGGTTCCTACGTGTCGCTCGCATTGTTCCGTACCTAGAAGGGGAAGTATTGCAGAGATATCTTGTATACCATCTGAGATTGTACCGCCGAAGGTTTTCAGCGGGTCAGGTGCGGAAGGATCCATTGTCGACTAAACTGTGAGTAAGGATCAGAGGAACAAACCCCTCGATCGGAAGTTGATATTTATGTATTTTAGAATCATATGGGCGGGAGAAAGATTGTTCTCACTGGGGAGTGGTGAAAATGTATTATATCCAGAGTAATGTACTGAATACACGCCACTCTATTCTGATCATGATCATGATTAAAGTTGCAGATTAGGAAATCAATTGGAAGGGGGAAGGGCCGGGGGCATCGTTCTGGAATACACTTTCAACTATGAGATTTGGTAGAAAGTGCCTTTGTCGTAGTGATGGTCTCTCGTCGTAAGTGAGTACAAAGACATGGAATCGGATTAGGACGACGATAAACGGTACCTCTGATCTACCAATCGGACGATACGCATGCGTTTTTGGTCGTACTCATGTGGTGATCGTCGCTGTCTTTTCGCACCATTCAGTTAATCGCCTTCATGATCACCAAAGGCCGTAGCGATCATCGAGTTTGAGTCTATCTTCACTCCCATCCTCGGGAACTTGAAAAGAGGCTGAGTTTCGAAACCGTATCAGTTAGCGTTGATGTTCGACCCACATCGCGAATTGACTAACCTTCCCTCCGTTTAGACAGGTTGACTATTCCTCCCTGCAAGCCCTTGCCTCTTCAAAGAATCAACGACCCATGGCCATGAACTTGTTATCCCCTCTCAATATCATCCTCTCAGACCGATGCCTTCCATTGTGCAGACTGACGATAGGATTAGCGTAAGTGAAGTCGACTAGATAAAAAGTAGTACTCGTACCGAGTCCGTTGCCATTTTAACCACGCCCCATCCGTTCAATTAATCAAGGCTCTGCCCAGAGAAGATTATCCAGACTAATGCGCGTAAGTGCCCATGGAACCCCGTACCAGCAGTGCTAGTGGACCCTAAAATACCCTTCGAGAATCGGGCATAAGAAAAGATTAAGCCTTTTAGGCCCCTTCAGAGCCACGTAGAAATCCAAAACCGACCGACTCGAGGACAGAACATGAACTTACGGCTCTCCTTTCTCGGAGACCCGTTTCCCACTCGCTTGCTCACACCAAATTCGCTCGGCCTTAACCTCGGCCTACAACAGCTCACTATTCAACGGACCCAAATCCAGATCGTCGAATGCGGCTTCAAAGCTCCTGTTATGGCGTTTCCTGCGTTACCCGGATTGGCTCTAAGCGATACGCCGTACGGTGATGAGTTTTTTGGTGTCTTGCTGGATGCTCTGTCAGAGTGGGGTTGAGATATGGTGTCTGGGGTTAGTGGATGGTGATGGAGTTCCGATGTGATAGTTAGGTCGCTTCGAGAGGTGGTCATGATTAATATTGTAGAGCAACGATCGTAAGCCACGAGGTTGCACGATTAAGATAAGATGCGATAAGATCTTGATTTGGAGCACTCTAGATAAGCCTTCCAATCTCCCCTGCGTTCCCACCATCAACTCGGCCTACAGCAATAGGTCGAAAGGCTATGTAAATTCAATCTCTTCCTTGTGGTTTTCAAGATTCAGAATAGCGGGGTCTTCAATCCCTCCTCCATCCCCCTGATCTATCCCTCTTTCGCGCCATTGACACATCAAAATTCCAGTGACATGTACCCTCATAGGAGTACCGGGCCCTCAGACTCTTCTTCAACTTCAACGATCAGGCCTCCAGCTTCAATGATGTCGACGGAAAGCCCTGCGAGGTTATCCAGTGCAGCACCAACGAACAATGGAGCTGGTTGTTGGACATGTAGACTTCGAAGAAAGGTGCGCTCTTGAGGGCCAAGTCTTTCTTAGCCACGTCAAGTGTTAACTCCCGTACCTTCTACAGCGATGCGACCTAGAACGGCTAGAAGGAAATTCATGTCGAACATGTAAGCGTTTAGGGATCGAATGTTTGGGTTGGGGTGCTAGAAGGCCTGATTGGATGCGTGTAAGTTCCTTTCTTCCCTTTTCCTTTCTCATTCCTTCTAGTCCCGCCGACCGGATTCCTCATGCGCGACATAGAACAAAGCGGCCGTAGATGAATACAGAGCTCAAATTAAGGACCAGCTCAAAAGACGGGGTCTGATCCGAGGAATTTCGACACAAGCAGCTCAAGCCGCCTCTGGCAGTGGAGACGGTGCAACTGATGGTGGTACCAGTTTAAGTGGCAGTAAGAGCTCGATGGTGCCAGCAGCAAGTGATACTACAGGAAGTTTTGGCTCTAGTCGCCAGGCTGGTTCTTGGGGAGATTGGCATCGCATGCCATATGACAAGGACGAACCAGGAGGAGAAGCGCATGACAGTAGGAGGGATACCAGTGGTAGAAATTTCGGATCTCAGGACCACGGCGTTTCACCCGTCCCCAGCGACGGTGGGAGTGATTCCGAATATACCCGTCCTCTGAGGCGAAACACGGCATGTTTGCATTGTAGGTGTGTTTTGCATTTGTATCGTACGGTTTATTTGTCTCAAGAATTTTTCAGATATTTAAGGCTCGTGAGTCTCACTCCTTGCACGGTCAACTCGTGGCTCCTCAACAGAACAATTTATTTCATTATTACTGGCAGAAATGCGACGGAGTGCAGCCAATATGCGGTACCTGTGAACGATTTCATAGAGGCGAATCTTGCCATTATTCCGACGGTTCCTTCAATGCAAGATCGAGGACGGAGTTCCTTGAGGATACTATTGCCCGGCTGGAAGCCCGTGTGCGGGAGCTTGAAAGCGTGAACGATTACGACACCACAAACTATGGGGATGGTAGTCAGACCTATAATGGTTCGCGAGGTACGTCTAGTTTTAGTTGTAAATAGTGAGATTATAACAGGTTTCTTTTATCTGTAGTGTATAATAGCCGCGTAAGTGATCGGAATTGAGAGGATCAATGGCAAAGAATAATCACATGTTTCTCAAGAGTTTTGACAGAAGCTCGAGCAGCAGTGCAGTGGTCCATGTCCACGTCCATGAAAGGTGTGTATCCACTAATTTTCCCTGCAAAAGTGGTCAAAATCATTACATTGAATAGTGGATCTGGATCCACCTCCTCATTATCGCGAAGCTCAATGTCAAGCCCCAGCGTCCCCGTAACCCCTCCATCTTTTCATGGCAGTCCCACTTCCGTTCCCTTCTCTTACTCCTTGCCCAAACAAAGAAAAGAACCTACCCGAAGTGAACAATACGTGTTACTCTTGCTGGAGTGCGGAATTGGGTATCCGCTCTGGAAACCGATCCCGAGATGTACGCTAGAGGGAGAGTATATCATCAATATTGGGGACGTAGGGATAATCTCAGATGGGTTGCCCTTCAACACACTTTTTAATATCATTCAGCCTGTGGATAGTCTCGCCAACAAGGACGGTATACCGGAAGGCGTTCACCCGCCTTGCACTCTACATCCACGATGGCTAACAGTAATAGACAAGTTTCACCTTGATGGGACAACACTCGTTCGACCGAGAACATCTGTTTCAGGACATGGTGTGCAAGCATTGGATACGTTGAGGTTCGTGCAATTGACTTTCTACCGTACCTTAATAATGATGATATCTCCCGACTCCCTCGACTGATGGTATACGGCTAGTGGATTACAGGGATATACTGCGCACACATTTTCATTGACGGACGCACACGGTGCTATCCTTATGCTCCCCAAAGGTGGAACCTTGAAGAACCTTGAACAGATAACAGAATTTCAAGGGCGTATCCAGAAGTATTGGCGGCAGTGGTACGAATTTGCTCAAAGGCAAGGCACTCTCGGGGAAAATCAAACTTTATTTGTCGTCACAGGCGTCGAACAATGTTCAACGTGGGCTATTGCGGCTTGGGACCAGGTTCCAGGAAATCCAACCTCGGAATCTTTGTCTCTGGTGGTGGACGAATCCGATGGGCGTTGCTTGTGGAGTTATCCTACTACTCGCTGCGAGATGCAGTCTTTCACGACAATTAGTCCACCCGAGAGTACAGATACAAGTGTGCTCAAACAGACCGTCTTTGTTCGTGGGTTTTGGATAAACAGGATTGGTGGACAGATGAATAGTGCCTTCTTACCATCTATGCAGTTCGGGGGGACGGATGGAGGGATGGACGGTGATGATAATTTTGGAGGTAGCCATGACGGGGGTCTCTATAGAAGTTCATCGTCTAACTCATCGTCCTTACCATCCCCATTCCCTCCCCCTAGTTCTGGGTCAGCACCAGCCTCTGGTGGTAGATACTTTGATGATCCAGCTACACAAATGGATACCGGCGGGTCTGCTCATGACCCACAGGTTCTGAACATTTCCGCGGAATGCCTTGGCCTTTCGGACCTTATGGTACGTTTTTTCGTTCACTCAATTAAATGGAAAACGCTGAACACCCAAATATCAACTGTAGATTATCCGACCGTGCGAAGTCATCAACCGATTCGCTCTTGAAGTTGTCTCGAGATTGAATCCAGAGGTACCAAACATAGAATTCGTTGTCGTGTCGCATGACAATGACTGGATCAGTATCTTGGATGAGGTATTTTCACCGCTCCTGAATGCAGTCGAAGCTTGTTAAATAATCTGCCCTGGCTCGCTCCCCATAGTCTGACGACAGCTTTCCTAGCAAAATTGAAATCATTCGACGGATATGTTCCAAATTCAAGTTCGTCGTGGAGAACGGTACGGATTGTCCGCGATTTTTTGGGCCATCCTTAGTTGACTCAAGTTTTTTTCTTCTTTTCGCAGCCATGATATATACTGCGAAACTGGAAAACGATGATGCTGAACTCGTCAAACAAAGTTCGGCCTCTGTTCCCGCTAACCCCCCAAGTGGGGTGATCCCTGTATTTATCGAATTTCGAGAAACAGATCCCACACGACCCTCGCAACGAGTTGAACGAGGAGAAACATCCTCGGCTATGGACTGGAGCCCGGCTCCCTCGTTAGTTGATATACCTCCTCACAATGAGAGGGGTTCTGATCGTGACGAAAGCGGTACATCAAAGCCCCCAGTGGAAAAGCCGAGGAAGGGAAGAAGGATAGTAAGGGAGGGTTGGAAAGGTTGGGGTTCTCACCGTTCGGAGCGGTCGGTGGACAAGCACACCGCACCGGTCCGGTCATCCTCCTTCACTCAGGCTCAGTGGCCGGTTTACCGTCGAAGTCGAAGCTCTTCGATTGCGTCGTCATCCTCATCAACGGGCCCACCTCATTGTTATTTCCCATCACGCTCACCAAGTCCGAGTATGAGTATGTACTAGACATTTCTACACAGTTTAACAACTTGGATGGAGCTATTGAATTTGAAAATGTTATCTGTATTCTGAAGTCCAAATATACGTCGCGTTACATCGTGTGAAGGGAAATATAAGCACTCATTGGTCGATGATGCTAAGTTCTACTTCACGCGGACATCCGCAACCAGCTCCCGAAGCAAGCTAACCATCACATCGAAAAGTCCATCACAATCCCGTAAACTTAGGCTCAATAGTTCAACTCTGTATTCTAACCGAATCATCAGACTGTCTCGAAATACTCCAAACAGCTCCTCGTCAAAAATCACAACGTCCATCTCCAACTCCCGCAATGCAGGAAACATCAAAGTTCTGTTGGATTTGGATGGCTCGGCATCAGTATCCGAAACCGGTAAGGTCCTCCCGAGGGACTCCACAACGGTTCGAGCAACACGACGACCAACGGTGATTTTCGATAGCCTTTCCAGATGTCCAAAGGTTTCAACTGCACGGAAGAGAATCGATGAATCTTCCGTCACTTGGAGAGGACCAAACTCGAGTGAACGAAGACCTGCTATGGCTAGGCTAGACCAAAGCTGTCGAACTAGGTTATGCCACCATCCTTGCCTTGAAGGTTCGAGAAAGGCAACAGTAGTACGCCTGAAGACAATCCATAGGAACGAGTAGGTAGAGGAGCACCTTCCAAAGCAGTCGTTGTTGCAATGACATCCCCATAACAACACGAGGAAGCTTGAGATGCGGAGGGAAGTGAACAAATTGGACCCATCCGCCTGAGAGAATAGCCTCCACAAGGAGAAAACGAGGCGAGAAAAATCATCCTTAGCTTCAGGTTCTGTGTCAGAAGGAATTAGGACTTTGTGGTCGCTGATGTTACCGAGTATGAATCGAAGGAGTGCATGAGGAGGGAAGGAGATGTTGTCGAGAAGATAGCACACATCCACTGCAGGCACAGATGTGAGAGCGATGCGGCGAAGGTTGGGAAGAGAAAGAGCTTGCTGGTCCGAAGGGGGAGGCGCCCGCTTAGGTCGTGTCGGAACAGCGTTGACCAGCTGTAGCACTTGTAAACTGGGCATTCCTCCGAGGATCTGTAGGAAGTAATCGCATTCAGGTAGGTAATTAGGTATGGGACGGTTATGTAGAATGGTGAGAGTAGTGAGGTTATGTCTCAGGAATGATGAGTTCCATGAGATGCAAGGACCTCTCACAATGAATTCCTTAAGACGAGGGGTATGATTGCCAAGGAAAGAAGTAGGAAGGGAGTATGCTCTGCCTTCAAATCGGTGTCCATCCATCCCTATAGGTATACTGAGACCCTGGTCTTCGAGACAGAGTGATTCTAGCAAGGGTGCTGGATTGATTAAACTATCGTGCTCGATGACAGATCGTAGGCTGACATGGTCGGTGGTTGTCAGGCTCAGGGAGACGAAACGAGAAATGTGATCAAAAGCCCAGTACAGGTAGGTTACCGTCGTTTAATGTAGAACCGCTTCTCCATTTTATATCGAGCGGAGCCATCTTCGTTCTTGTCAACATCTCTCTGGCTAACTCTCGGAATCGGAAGTCAGGGCAAGACCAAAGAGTAGGTGCGTCTAATGCCACTGAACGCCAATGACAACAAACTTGAGAGAACCCAATGTCTATCCGCGGTTCCACGTAAGGCTCGTAGGAAACGCAAAACGCGAATGTTTTGAGAAGGATTTCATTGGGCAGACAATGAACGACACTTGTGTTATTTAGACTGGGTTCTGGCTCTCGTTGTGATAGTATGTCAGTGGAGGGGGCTCGAGTTTTAGATATTCTGAGTCCTCTGATAGATCAATGGTGTGAGTGAGCTGACCTCAGAGTAAATCGAAAAGACACACACCGCCGGATAGATGATGTCCAACGCTGGAACCAATCTCATTCATATTTCTCTCCATTTCTGTAGCCATTGGTCCTAAACTACAAGTTTTGATCGTTAGAAACTAGCGACGGAAGCAAAGTAAGCTTGGATAGCTACTTCATAGCTAAGGACAGAAGTGGACTGGCCCTTGAGCTTGAGGCCCTGAGGAATCGGGATTCAGTGGTGGTGGTAAGCTTGAAGTCCAGCCGAATTCGTTCATGTGACCTCAGAACAAAGGTTCGGCCTAACGCGACTTGTGACCGTGTCACCGTCTTCTTAACATGAAGTGCTCTTCCCTCCGGTGAATCCCGAATTAAGTACTAGAAATGACCCAGAACTCTGAGCTCAGGAGATCGAAACCCTGCAACTCCCCCTACTAGCCAGGAAAGGTAAGAAACTGGTCGTAAATGATAGAAATTCGCGGGACCAACTCAATATCGTCACTGACAGTTTTACGCTCGAGTAGTCCTTCAAGTTCCTCGTATACCCCTAGAATTCGCCGTAAATGTGATTTGACAAGATTGCATGTATATGATACAAGGTTACCGAAACGATAGCAGAGAGCGAGAAAAAATGAGAGAAAAACTCATGAGCCAAGACCACCAAACCAAACGTCACAGCTTCCTAATATCTCGCGATTCTGGGCTCGGGCAAACCAGGCTCTGGCTGAAGCATAATCTGATGCGACACATAAGGCTCAGGCGACGATGGATCTCCACTCGGTATCTGAATCAGATAGCTCTGTCCAGCATATCCAACATTCATCGATGATGATGAAAGAACGTAAATAATTAGTTCTCAGCAGACCACGAGAGTGGAGAAAGCTCTGTATTCAAGTACCTGATGAAAGAACGTAAATAATTAGT
>MU127838.1:80256-114003 GCA_014904975.1 Marasmius fiardii PR-910
GGAGAGAATGTATCAAAGGTAATAAACGGAAACGCGGAAGTAAAGTAGGCGTGATCATAGACAAAAACCAGTAGTCGGGGTTCCATCTTCCAACACCCCCCGAGAACCCCGTACGTGGACTAGTTGTCAGTGTTTAGTCCCAGCAACCTGGCAAATCGTTCGGTCGATGATCGATTTAGTGGTTTGGTAAATGTTGGAAGTGAGAATCCCATACATTCGACATACCCAATATACTCCTAATTTGGTATCTGTGTTTCCGGTTGCGGTTACCCTATTAATGACTGATACTTCCACTTACTCCTTTTATGATTGTTTTGACTCCTTTCCTACGTTACTTATTTACTTGCGTACGCTATTCCCGACACCTCAGCTTTACCCTTCCGTGGTCTGCTGAGGTGTGTATTCCTGTACCTTTACTTATTCATTTGTCAGGCTTACTTTCGTCCTAACAGTACTCACACTTACATCTGTCTGTTAGGTATGATACACAATGAGCTTTACCCTTCCATGGTCTGCTGAGTACTCACACTTACGTCTGTCTGTTAGTAAAGAAGTCGGCAAGGTTGTCGTTGGAACGAATGTACGTAAATTTGAGTTCCCCTTCTTGCACAGTGTCTCGTATCCAGGCCCAATCGTAATCAAAATGCTTCGTGCGGGCATGTTTAGTGGTCGCGCTAGTCAAGTCTAATGCTGGTGTATTGTCGACATGAATTTCAAATGGGTAGTCTTGTCGCATCTGTAAGCCGTCTAGAAATTTCCACATCCACATTGCCTGCTTCCCCGCATGGACCATTGCTCCCATCTCTGCTTCCATAGTGGACATCGCAACACGTCGCATCTTCACGGAACTCCACAACATGGCTCTGCTGCTGACGATAAAAACATATCCGAGTGTGGTCTTCCAGGTAGCAAGGCCAGATTCTTCCTTGATGTCGCTGTGAGACGCATCGGCGTACCCCAAGGGCCTTAGGCTACCCTCATTCCCCTTATAGGTGAGTTTATATCCCCTCGTGGCTTTTAGATACGCCACCACATGCAACGCATAGTCCCAATGGATAGGTCGTGGGTCATTACAGTATCTCTGAAGTAATGCAACTGCGAAGGCTATATCTGGTCGGGTCCCCTGTGCGATGTGGTTGAGGGATCCAATGAGGGAAAGATAATCCTTTCCCCTCATGTACTGGAGATCTGCAGCCATAGGTGTAGTCGGTTGGGAGTTATCGAGATCGATGTTAAGAGGCAAGGGAGTATGTTTGGTGGCCGAACCTTCCATATCGAATCGTCTGATAATTTTGTCAATAAGAACAATTTGCTGTAGAGATATGTCACCATTGCTTCGGTTCTGCCTAATCGTCAACCCAAGATATACGTCGGGGTTGGGGTATACTGTCCACTCGTAGTGATCTCCAATTTCGTCTGTAACCTCCTTCATTTCCTTTTCATCAGTCAACAATCCGAATACGTCGTCGGTATACGTAGCAAATATTAGTGCGAAATCGAACGCAAGGGTCGGCAGCGATGGGATGGTGGTCAAGCTTTCGGTAGGTGCCATCGAGGAGGCGGTACCAGTTATTTCTGGCATCCATAGTCCCATATATATTGATGTTCATGAGGAGGGCCATCTGCCTTCCATCACGAAGCGAATACCTGTATTCGTATCCGGGGGGAATACAAAGGAAGTTTACTCCCTGGGGCTTCGCATTGAGATACACCCCCACAAAATCTGCTGTCCATAACTGGAGACGAAGCATAGCACCTATAGTGGCAAGAAAACATATGGACTCATACCGTGTCACTAATGCCCAAGAGTCGAAATAGTGTGTGCCTTGTATCTGCTTGTATCCCTTTACTACCAGCCGTGCCTTCCACTTCCTCAGCTTTCCTTCGCCGTCAAATGCAACTGAATAGACCCACATGACAGGGATCAGATCCACACCCAGTGGGACAGGCATGGGAGTGAATGCTTTCCTGCTGTCCAACTGGTCCATTTCCTTGTCCATAGGGCCTCCCCAAAGATCCAGTCGATTCCGAGCTTCGTTATAATCCTTTGGAACCCATGTGTTCTCTGGTTCGGGAATACTGGCGTTAAACGCGTGTGGCGCATCTTTCTCGTCCTCGTCTGGTACCTCATTTAGTAGTGGGAAGACATCGTTCGAATTGACCTTGGGTTTAGACCAGTTTCCTGCCCAGTCTTCACCATGTTCCTTTGCTGACTTCTTGGTGGCGGCTGATTCACGTGAAAGTTTCAAACGCTCGGAGGGAATGTGTGTTCGTGCAGACGAATGGGATGGCGCGAGGGGCAAAGGGTTGATTCGTTGTTTGGTTGGTTCGGAATTAACGGGGATGGGTAATAAAGTCCCGGCGGCATCAAGAAAATCATAATCATCGTTGATGTCTCCTGCCCCCTCAACGTCAGACACCCAGTGCCCTTCGCCCTCGTGGAAGACTACGTCCCTTGAAACAACTACCTCCCTGCTTCCATCAATCTTACATCTAAATATCCCAGGAGCTTGGTACCCAACAAGTTTGCCCTTTTCTGACCTTGGAGAGAGCTTACTACGTCCCTTTTCCTTCGGGACATGAACATACATTGTGCATCCAAACGGTCTGAGGTGAGAGACATCCTGTCGTTTACCTGTCCATTGCTCCTCAGGTATCTTCCCAGGGTGGCGTTTAGATGGGAAGAAGTTGCTCGTGTATACGGCAATGTTCATCGCTTCACCCCACCATTCAGCCTCTAGCCTAGCCTCCAGCAAGAGGATTCTCGTCATACCTGTGATGACACCAATACCACGTTTGACCATTCCGTTGGAAGCAGATGAGTAAGGGGCAGTGTGATCATGGATGATCCCATTGGAGGAAAACCACTCATCCCAGAGAATGGACGTAAATTCTGGTGTGTTATCTGTTTGGACAGTTTTTAGCTTTAACCCAGTCTGTCTTTCACCGAGTTGTTTAAAGTTCTTCAAAACCTCCAGCGTCCTTTCCACCGTCCTGTCCTCCAAAAGCTCAACAAACTTCTTCGCAGTCCCAGCATCTACTATCATCATTGCATATATTTTTCCACCGACAGTCTTTACTCTCGCAGGTCTCCAAACATCAATTCCAACTAGTTCAAGGGGTGTAGTCGTGTCCTCACCACTCGGAGGGAAGGGGGACCGTTTGTGATTCCCAAGGATACAGTCCTCGCAACGTTTCTCTTCCCCTTTCGCCTTAGTGATTTTGAGTCCCTTGAGGAGGGGCTCAGCCTCTTGGATCCTATCCTTGGAGATGTGAGCTGCACGTCGGTGAAGGAGGTCAATATCTGTTGTGGTAAATGCTATAGCGTCCAGTGGAATTGTGAGTAATCCCTCGATATAATATAGATTGTTCACTGAGTCCCTATGTGCCTCGAAAGCCTCGACTCTGGTAGGGTCGAAAAACCTCATTTTACCACCTCCTACACCCATATACCATCCAGCTCGATCCAGGATGCCGATAGAAATCAAGTTGCAAGCAATATCAGAGGCGTAAAGCAATTCCTGGAACACGAGAGTGTTCTCGACACTGTTGTGGATCACCCTTGTCTCGACAGTCCCAGCACCTAGAATGGAAAATGACTGGTCGCGTTTGGAGGAGGACCCTTTCGAAGCAGTCGCGAAGGGTTTGTACCCCTTAAAGAGAGAGAGGTCGTTGAAGAAGTGCCGTGATGCTCCACTGTCCCCAATTATCCTCCCAGATTTATCCCCTGTGGTGACAGCGGAGTAGGCAGGGTCTGATATTTCGAAAACCTCTGCCATCATCGTGAAGGTCTTCCCTGGTAACACTCCAACAATAGACGAAGTACCCATAGTGGCTACGTTGGCTTGTAGAACACTAGCGGTGCATTTCCCTTTATACCATGCCGGGTACTGACCCTGCTTGCCGCCTCCTTCCACCCAGCAGTTGTCGATAGTATGTCCCTTAGGATTGCCGCATCTCGAATTCGTGCACCTTAAATCCCCTTTGGACTCCCTCTGTCTTTTCTGCGCCAACATCGCCTTCACTTCTGCCAGCTCTGCTCTCATTGCAGAGACCGTGTCAAGAGATGTTGACAGCGTCCCTCCCTTCTCCTTCCCACCTATACTGTGCAAGTAGTACTCCTGGAGACGGGTCGCGATGAGGGTTATGTTTCGCTCATAAATCAAGTTTCCAGTGACAACATTCCACTCCATCATTTTGGGGAACGAGTCAAGAAACATGGTAACGAAGTTGACTTCCGTGATAAAGGCGCCGGCGTCTGTAGCTTCCTTCCATAAGTTCCTCATCTTCTTCAGGTAACCATCATCACTGGTGACTGGTCCTGATACGTATCTGCAGGCCCGGAGTGCCTCCTCTTTGCGTTGGCGAGCGTAGTTTGCAACGACGCTATATTCGATATGGAGGTAATCCCATAGCTCGCAAGAAGGTTTGCCGATGAAGGATGATAGCCCAAAGCCGACGGGATCTTTTACATTGTTCCAGATGGTAAGGAAAGCAACGGATTCCCTGAGATTATATTCGAGGAAGAGAGGATTCGGGTCATTGACTGGAGTGGAATTACGGGTATCGGAGGATGGCATCGATTCAGGAGCAGGTGTGGTCGTATCACCAGAGGGGGTGGATTCAGGAGGTAGGATAGTGGTGGTAGACGGCACCCCAGCCAGATTCTTCGTAGTGTATGGGTTCTTGGGAATGGTAACCTTACCTTCCCAATAAAGGTCAAGTCCCTTCACCTTCCCATACATGAGAAGAGCATCTTGGAAGGTGAAAAAAATTTTCGCCATTGAACTTCTGTTCGTCGGATAAGGACTGGATAGTAGTATAGTTGTTAGACGACTGGCTGCTGGCCATGGTAGTGAGCTTCTAGGGGTAAGATTTCATGGTCTGTGTGGCAGCTTAGGAGAGCACGGGGCCCATAACCTGATGAAAGAACGTAAATAATTAGTTCTCAGCAGACCACGAGAGTGGAGAAAGCTCTGTATTCAAGTACCTGATGAAAGAACGTAAATAATGAGTTCTACCAAGTAGGAATGAGCACAAATAGCATAAGGGCAAGAGTACTGGAATACACACCTCAGCAGACCACGAGAGTGGAGAAAGCTGAGGTGTCGGGAATACTGTACGTGAATTAAATATAGATGTAGAAAGGAGTTCAAACAGATCATGTCTAAAGTATGAAACAGGGTATGTACGAAACGTGGTAGAATAGGAGAGAATGTATCAAAGGTAATAAACGGAAACGCGGAAGTAAAGTAGGCGTGATCGTAGACAAAAACCAGTAGTCGGGGTTCCATCTTCCAACAGATGATCCCGGCTTCAGTCCACTGCTCATCTCCTCCAAACTATCTCCAGGCCCGACCCAAGAAATTTTGACACCATTCTTATGCGAGTCATACTCAGTTGGGGGTTCAAGATTGGTGGGCATGACCATGAATCCGTAAAACTGTTTTGCCGAGCCTAGTCAGGTGTCCCAATAAACAAAGTCAAGTCCGTTCGATAAATCCATTCTCCGAAGGGGACCATGGACCTCAGGAGTGTAAGGCATCTGCTTCGGGTTTTCATCCGAGTTTCGTGAGAGGTTGTGGAAGAAAACTCACTCCGAGATAGTTGTAGTCGTGTTCGACACCCTCTCTTCCTACTTTTATAAGGGACTCCATACGTAGCATAGTAGCCAGGTCCCCTTGCTTTCTAGCAACTTCTAGGCGGGTTTGGTATGCGGCTAGTTCTTCTGGACTTAAGGTTAATCGTATTTTGGGCGGTCGTCTGGAGCCCGAAGAGTCGTCTGGAGCACGACGAAGACTAAGAGTGGGGCTCAGCGTATGATTAAACGTGAAGGACTGTTCGCTCTGCAAACTGGTAAGGCGAGTGGTGAGGGGGTTAAAAGGGTCGTGGTTATTCTGAGAAGAGCGGCTTGAACGATACTTAGTGTGAAGAGAATGAATTACCTGAGCATAAAGGCTAAAAGAAGTGCTCACCGAGGGCATGGAGTGTGATGATATCTAGTACGAACAGGGACACTGAGTCTGTTGAGAATCGCGTCCAACAAGGTTGAACGTAACGACGACGCGCATTGTAGTGACGCGTAGCACGTGCCTATCACAGGGATGACGCGACCCGCATGACTCACGATCAAAAACAAAACATTTTTCATCCGAGTCATCGACAATCGATAAAAAAACTGGCCTTCTTATACTTGCTATCACCACGCAAACTTGTATTTCTACGACCTCGGATTTTCTCTATATTTCCCTTCTCATCTGCCTGCGCTTCCCAAACGACCGTAATCGCAAAGCGAATGGCTTCTACAATATCAAAACTCCCCTCAGTTCCACCTGTAGCTGGAACTGAACCATCTCGATGTATCTTCGATGCGTATCGGATATCTATCGCTAAGAGGGTGTCGGAGGCTCTACCTTCATTGACGATTGAGCAGGTGCGTCTGTACCTGTTTCAGTGAGAGGGTAAATGACAAGGCTTTTCTGGTATCTAGGTTTACGACGGTGTTGATTATGGGAAGAAAGGAGTGGACTTTACGATTGCGCTACCTAGGTTCAGGTTACCTGGAAAGGTGGACGAGCATGCTAAGAAAGTCGTGGAACAGGTGTGTCTCTTGTTGTCCTTCGTTAGCATCAATATTTTTCTCAAGGTCTTCTCGTAGTTCCAAGCAGACGACTTCATCTCCTCAATAACCCACGACAAAAACTTCCTTCATTTCCAACTAAACACTCATACTATGATCCGCGAGATCCTCACTCAAATCCATGGTCTCACGTACAACACCGAATCTGGAAAGCCGGAGTATGGGACTAACAACAGTGGGAAGGGGAAGAAAGTGCTGATTGAGTATTCGTCACCGAATATTGCGAAGGATTTCCATGTGGGACATTTGAGGAGTACGATTATTGGTGCTTTTCTGGTCAATCTTTATAAAGCGTGTGGGTGGGAGGCAATTTCGATGAATTACCTCGGAGATTGGGGAACTCAGGTTAGTACTCCACCATTCGCTCGAGTTTTTCGTTATTGATTCTTTTTTTATTTAGTTCGGTCTCATAGCAGTGGGCTTCAACCGATATGGCTCCCAAGAAGAGCTCGAAAAAGACGCTATAAAACATCTCTTCAACATTTACGTTCAAATTAACAAAGACGCTGCTGAAGATCCGAATGTTAAAGTGGAAGCTGCCGCCTTCTTCAGACGGATGGAAGACGGAGATGAAGAAGCCCTTAAAAACTGGAGGAGTTGGAGGGAGTTGTCTGTGAAGAAGTATGAAGCTGAATATGCGAGGTTGAATGTACACTTTGATATCTATACCGGGGAGAGCGAGGTTGTACAGGACTGGATGGATAAGGCTACTGCTAGGCTCGAAGAGATGGGGTTGATTGAAGTTGTTGATGGGGCGAAGTTGGTTAATCTGGAGAAGTGGAAGCTGGGGAAGGCGGTTGTTAGGAAGAAGGGTGCGTTCACATCTTTCACAGTTTTTTTCTCTATAAGAAATCTGACTGATTACTAGATGGGACATCGATATACCTCACGCGAGATATCGGAGGGGCCATTCAACGATATGAAAAGTACAAATTTGACAAGATGATCTACGTAATCTCAGCACAACAAGATCTCCATGTCGCTCAATTTCTCAAAGTCCTAGAGCTCATGGAGTTCCCTTGGGCCAAAGACGTATCTCTTGTAAACTATGGTCTTGTTCAGGGTATGTCCACCAGGAAGGGTACCGTCGTGTTTTTGGACCAGATTATCCGGGAGGCAGCGTCTGTTATGCATGAACAGATGCAGAAGAATGAGGAAAAGTATAAAGCGGTGGAGAATCCTGAGGAGGTCAGTACGGAGTTGGGGATTACGGGTGTCAAGATCCAGGATATGGCTGCTAAACGGTACGGAGCTGTATGTTTCGTCTCTGCCTCTTCTCTTATTGATTCCATCCGCAGGATAAATAACTACACATTCAACTGGGACCGAATGAAATCCTTCGAAGGAGATACAGGCCCTTACCTGCAATATGCCCACGTCCGTCTAGCCTCCATTGGTCGAAAAAACCCACATTTACTCCCCCTTCCCCCTCCTGAGTCTATCGACATCTTGTGTTTAGCAGAATCCCCACACGCCCGTGAAATTGCGTTCCTTCTTGGCTCGTATCCGGACGTGGTAAAGACGGCGTTGAAGAACCATGAGCCGTCTACGATTGTTACGTTTGCATTCAAGTTGAGCCATGCGATTTCGTCGGCGTGGGAGACGGTCGTGGTCAAGGGAGAGGAGGATCAGGGGAAGGCGCAAGCGAGGATGTGGCTTTATGAGACTGCGAGGGAGGTGCTGGGGGCGGCGATGAGGTTGTTGAGCTTGCGGCCTTTGGAGAGGATGTAGGCCGATTTACTAGTGGGATGTTTTCGTAAGGTCGTTTGGAGGTTATTCTAGATTCGTTTTTTTTGTTGTACGTCGTTCGAATGTTACTGTAATAGAGTATTAGATTTGTTATAATGTGCATACCTTGTGTACGGTGCGGTTTTAGTGTTGATCATAACAGTGTCTTTGCCGTGTGGTTAGTGTGCGAGTTGATTATGTTGTCATGCTTGATAGAGGTTCCACCACGGTTTTTTTCCAAGTTTTTCCCCCCGTAATTATTTATCTATTCATTTAGAAGGCCTTTGTCCGCCTTGGCCGATTTTTGTAGCAGACACTTGCTTTCGTCCCACCATCGGTGAGGGATATCTCTGCTTTTAGTGAGGACTGCGCCGGATCGTTGTCGCGGCCGGTTCGCTTTTGAGTGGCAGTACACTGTAGAAACTTCACTTCCGCCTACGCGGGATCGTCCACCTAAAGAGTGGAGATTCTCGTCAGCGCTGGGAGACCCGAGCGCAAAAGCGCAGCATTCAAGTAATGGGCCAAGTGTATATTCTAATACACTTGGCGGCATTGCCTTTTGACATCGACATGCGAGTAACCAGGGGTCCGACCCTCACGCCCCTTCTTCCCTTCTCTCTTCATGTTACTCCCCTCTTCCCTTTATGTTCTTCTAGCTTTTTCTTCGTTCACAGCCTACTCTGAAGCTTCAAGCCAGGCTGCGAGACCAATCAAGCGTGTTGCACATCCTATAACTCATGGCATCGATATTTTCCCCCGTGTTTCTTCAACGGGAACACTAGCAAAACGGGACTCGGGTTATTCAACTCTACGATTCGACGACAAATTCCGACTCACGCTGTCGGTATTTGAGCAGACTTATCATTTACATTTAACCCCCAACGATCACTTGGTTCATCCAGCTGCACGAATCACGTACCACGACGTCGACCCGGTAACGGGGGAAACTACATCGAGAACCGTCCCACTGCTACGAGAGAGCGTTAAAGCGTACTATGGACATGTGGTACATTCGGAATTTACGGATGCGAGGAGGTTAGAGGACATTGCTGGTGTTGTGAGTTCTGCATATCCGGAGATGGGATGGGCTAGGGTTGTCGTGCATGACGAAGGCGATCCGAGAGTTGGGAGGATGCCGGTGCTTGAAGGAGCGTTTTCAGTTGATGGGGTGGTTCATCATATCGTGACGAAGGATAATTATTTGAGGACGAAGGGGTCTTTGGATCCGGAACTGGAACTTGTGGAGGAGGTGGAGGAACTTCAAGTTGTTATTTGGAGGGAGACTGATGTCGATTCCGTCGTCGGTTCAGCGGGGGTGTTTGCTGGTGAAGGATTCGGTGGAGTGAATTCCACGGGTGGAGGAACATGTGGTCATGATACCCTTGAATGGAATACCAACCCTGCGCTGCGTCTAGACCCACATGAACGTGAACTGTCGCTTTTGCCTTACCCGCTTTCGTGGTGGAGGAGAGATCTTGTCGGTGGCGATGTTCAGACGAAGTGAGGTGTCCTTTTTCTCTCTCTCTGGCGCGAGTTTACTGAACGGCGGTTATCTCCCTCCCTTTCCCTGCAGCTACGTCGATTTCATCGGTCAAACGGCAGGCTGTCCTACATCCCAAAGACTCGTGAGTAGAATTCATTTACTGTTTGCATGGGATCCCTCACGAACAATCGGATCACAATTATGGAAAGGTTTATATGGGCGTCGCAGCGGACTGCGTTTACGTCTCCAAATATGGTTCCCCTCAGAATGCGACTCAAAAAATCTTGAATGACTGGAATTCTGCGAGTGCTTTGTATAAGGTTGGTGTTTTTTCTCGCCGCTGACATACGTTTACCTTGATATTCTTTTGCTTCTGGCAGTCCACGTTCAATATTAGTCTTGGGATTGTCGAGATGCAAGTTCAAAGTGGAACGTACGCGCATATTTACCCCTCTATTATGATAAAGCTTATTGCATTACAGTTGTCCGTCTCAAGCAGACTCTGGAGCTCCCTGGAACATCGATTGTTCCGGCAATGGAGGTGACATCAACCATCGGCTTTCGTTATTTTCTCAATGGCGTGGTGCGAAGGGTAGTGACGGCGTGGGTTTATGGCATTTGATGAGTGGATGTCCTACGGGTCAGCAAGTTGGGATTGCTTGGTTGTCTACTGTGTGAGTCTAAAACGTTGAGAGTCGCGCGATCTTTGACCGAGAAAATTTTTTAGATGCCAAACAACTGCGACGACAAACCCGGATGGGCAAGTCGTCAGTGGAACTGGTGTTTCGACGTTTGGGCTGACGGAATGGCAAGTTGTAGCCCATGAGATTGGTCATAATTTCGGCGCTATCGTACGTATTGTCTTACTGCCTACGCATGATCCATACCCTCATGTGTTGTTTTTTTCTCTTCTCTAGCACGACGTAAGTCTTCTCGCTTCTATTGGATGTAAGGTATTGACTCTCGAGGCGTAAAAGTGTAATGCAGACGTCTGTGGATCCGCACCGAACACTTGTTGCCCACAGAGCAGCTCAACGTGTGATGCCGGTTCTCAATTTGTCATGAATCCTACTACGATGGCTGGTGAACACAACTTTTCGCCTTGTAGCATTGGGAACATATGTACGTTCTTCTCCAGTTCACAATCTTGCCTATCATTTACACCCTTAAGGTTCGCTAATGCGTCAAGGAGCGAAAAGCCCTACGAACCAGACGTGCTTCGTAGACCCTTCATCCCCCACGCGCCCACTTTTATCCCTCAAAATGTGTGGAAATGGAATAGTCGAAGACGGAGAAGACTGTGACCCCGGTTCTGGAGTCACTTCTCCCTGTTGTGACAGCACCACTTGCAAATTCACCTCTGGAGCGAAATGTGATCCACTAAGCTCGTTGTGCTGTACTGATCAATGTCAGTTTGCGTCCGCTGGGCAAGTTTGTAGACCTAGTAAGGACGATAAGTGTGATGTTGAAGAGAAATGTACGGGTGACAGTGGAAAGTGTCCGAATGATGTTTTTAAACCGGATGGAGAGAGTTGTGGGGATGGGGAGTTGAAGTGTGCGAGTGGGTTGTGTACTTCTGTTGCGAGTAAGTGTTTCCCCCTCCCTCGTTTTTCTCTCTCTAGGTTCGTCGGGTTCCTAGGAGTGGAGACTGATGTAGACTTTTTGACCTTTAGAGCAATGCCAAAGTCAAGGAGCTTCTATGAACCTTACGGAGGAATGTAGACAGCCGCAAACGACTTGTGAATTGGTCTGTCAAGACCCCAAGTCGTCTAATACCTGTGTCAAGTTGCAGACGTTGATGATTGATGGATCGCCTTGTGGTACGTGTTTTTGGGGCTTTTCTCTTATCCCAGAGGTGACTGACTGGGTTCCTTTTCGTAGGCTTCGCAGGAACTTGTAGAAGCGGCAAGTGCGAAGCTGGAAGTTGGTTCGAGACTGCCAAGGTGATGCTTTCAGTCCTACTTCTCTGTGTATATGCAGGAATTAACGACGACCTAATTGACGAAAAATCCAGGCGTGGTACAAGCGAAACTTGCAAATTGCTATTCCAGTGACGATAGCGGCTGCGTTGGTCGTGTTGTTGATTTTGTATTGCATCTACAATTGTATGTTGCTCCTGGTGTTCTCTGGGATTCTTTTTTTTTACTAACCCTCGTTTGTTTTGGTTAGGTCTCTGCGGAGGTCGTCGTAGAAAAGCTTATAGTAATTCGACTTATATGAAGGTGATCCCGGCTGCACCGCCTATGGTACCTAGTTATAATCCGAATAAGGATTATCAGAGGTTGGGGCAGTAGGCGGTGGATCTGGGAGGATTATCGAGAGGCCGTTGTTGGACATGCATGAGGTCGTTTTCTGCTGTTATAGATATTCTGCATACGCCCCGAGATGGACTCGTAAGAGCTACGTACGTTTCTAATTTAACTTATCGTCGCGCACATTTTTTTTATATTACCAGCCTTTGTAACATCCGAGGACTTTTTTTTTTTTTTTCCCGTGTTGCGATAGGGTTTTGTTCTTCCACTCACGCTTGTACTCTCTCGGTACTCCCTCTTGCGACGGTATTCAAAGCTTCGATGGTGTCGTCGTAAAAATTTAATTGACCTCGGATGTCGGTAGGCGCGACGGTCGTGGGACTGAAACGCAAATCTTTACCATTGCCTGTACCCATTGTTCTGTCCTCCGTAAGCATTGGAAATACTCGTCCCGACAGAAATGTGGTGACATGACTAGGTTTACGTGAAACTGAACTAAAGCGTGGTAGTGGAGACGACTCCCTTGAAGTGAGCCCCCTTTTTTTCTCTCTACCCCTCACACTCCCCATTAGAGAATGTCATATAATCCCGACCTCCATGGTCCACTTCGAAGAGTGCCTCTCGAGAGCAAATTGAATGGGTACAGTGTAGACTTTATTTACTGGGATCATCGGCTAGGCGGTAGGGAGAAGCTGTTTTACGGCTTCACCATCGTACCTTCCAACCTCAAGCCTTCTATCGAATTTGACTGGCAGAAACACGGCGTGAAAGTGTTCTTAGTCGATGCTTTGGAAAATCAACGAGAAGTTGACAATTTGCTGGTGATGGTTGGAGGTGCAGCGATGTCAAGATACCTGGTCAAAGTTCCGACGGGAAATCCAGCGTCGCCTTATGAGTCGCACCATATTATGCTCCAACCAGAGGAGCATGCTTTGCCTGAACTCAAAATCGCGAGATCTAGCTAGTCGCGGCTTGCTAAAGAGCCAGTTTTTTACCCCCCCGGTAAGTAGTCCTCTACCCTACAGAGACTCGTTACTCAGTTTTTGCTATCGTTCCAGTCATTCTTCTCCAACCGCTTCGATCCACCTTTTCACCTAACTTCTGACTAGTACTCCGCCCACCTTACTAGCAAACGAGGAATCATCTACATCGACTCTAGAATTTGCAAACACCCCTACTATATTCCGAGTCCCTGATACGACAGTTCTCTACTTGACGATCCTTTCTGTACATGCTTGCCATCGTAACAGACAGGTCGGTTACAGGCCTAGCAGCAGTATTCGGTTTAGGTTTCTCATTATTTCGAGTCGCAACCATGTACTTCATCTCAAGAAACTCGTTTTGAGAGGTCCATGCATCTTATGGAACTCACTACTTCTGAGACATAGCCTCGCCTCACTACCCTACACAACCGTCCCATACCTAATTATCTTCCCGATCGTGACTACTTCCTAGACGTCCTCGAAGGTATGCCCAACTTCGAAGAACTCGAATTGGTCAACCGTGCTGTCCCACAAAGACCCACTCAGTCCATAACATCATCGGACAATAAGACAAAAACGGTTTCTCTACCCCATCTTCACCGGATTTCCCTCGCATCCGCGCCTGCAGTTGATGTGTGTCATCTTCTCGATAACATCTCTTTTGCAGAAGTTCTACTCTCAGGTGGATCCCAAGTTGTTCACTACTCTCTGCGTCACAAGGTTTTCAATCCTCTCATCGGGATGTCATTGTAACGAGAACTGCTACGGGAGGTGTCCTTCTACATAATCCTTACTATCGATTGTCTACAGGCGTGCAACCCACTTTCTCAACATTTTGAGATGGGAATTCTGGCATACTCAAATCCGAAAGCTTCAGTCCTCCTCCTTGCAAACATTCGTGCACTTCATTTTGGCCCGTTCTATGTGACAGCAGATTCGCCCTTTCTTCATGAAGCCGTGAATACTTTTTGTATCATTTGAAAGGCTATCGAAACTCGTCAGTAGTTTTTGGTGCTCGAACCATTGTGGCGTCCCTGGGCAGGACATTATCGGTCAACAAACCTCTCATGTTTCCTCCGTTGCATGAGTTAGAGACGGACATTTCGTTCGGTGAGGGGTTGTTTGAATCCCCCCAGGATGGCTTGGTGATTAGATTGGAGTACGGAGTTGAACTTTGGAGTCTCAGTTTTCAGGAGTGCGACGTGATTTCCGATGCGATGGTCAGCTTGCTTGGGGAGTCGGTTGTGGATGGTTATGCGGAGTAAAACTTGCATGTAGTACGTATCGAGATTACTTCAAAGATACTGTAAGCCAAGTGGATTAACGTTCAATCAATGAGATACGACTATCTTTCAGGTTCCACCCGTGTCAGGTCCGATCGGCTCGAGGATCGACGCAATCTCTGCTCCGTCTGTTCTCCGATCGCCGGTATAAATTTCATCTTGGCTTCCTTGAAAATGTACTTGCCACCGCGCGCATTGAATATAAGTTCATAGTGACCTTCAGGTACATTAGAGAACTTGAGAGTTTGCTCGCGGTCGGACATCTGAACACATTCATGGAATTGGAAACATCGCATATTTGTTTTCCCTGGTTCAATTTCATCCGGATCCGAGCGCGTAAGTTGGACAGTGGTTTCGATGGCCTGATAGATCGTCTGCAGCGTGAAGGTAGGAATGATTTTGCCACGACTTGGGATGTAGATCATCATGAAAACTTCCCCGTTTTCGGACAGTACAATGTCATGGTGATAGATTTCAAAGGCTGTGTGTAGGCCATCGACCGATGTTGGAACGAAGGTGACTTTGCGGCGGCTTCTCGGGTAACTCGGGCTCGAAGGATCGGTGTTGCACACCATACCGATACTGAGTCTGGGTATTGTCTCGTGCACGACGCATCCATGCCCTGCGATTATTTCTGACAACATTTTGGAGCTCGGACTTCTGAGGTGTCCTAGAGAGAGCACGACATCTATCGAAATGCAGACAGATAATGTCGTATTTCTCCAGAACGCATGCTATGGACTGTACGATTGAGCCGACGATTTCCCCATTCGAGTCACGATTATTCAACTCGCAAATACGACTGAAGTTCAAGGTGGAGAGCGTCGCGTGTGGCTCATTGGAGAGTGAATGAAGGATTCGAAAGAGGTGAGCCACATCTTGCATAGAAAGGTCAGAAAACTGAAGAGTACCAACCTCTGAGCTGAGGCGGATTCGGTCGGCAAAT
Organism: Marasmius fiardii PR-910; assembly: GCA_014904975.1. Taxonomy (NCBI): domain Eukaryota; kingdom Fungi; phylum Basidiomycota; class Agaricomycetes; order Agaricales; family Marasmiaceae; genus Marasmius; species Marasmius fiardii. Next base: position 95,572 of record MU127838.1, read on the forward strand.
ACCTTCGATGCGTTATGTGTGGCCTTGCACACGACCACATTCCGTGGTGGCCGGGGAGGAGCAGGAAGGTTTGGCGAAAACAGTGAGAAGTCTGAGCTGCGCAAAGCGAGGCAGTCAAGCCTACGGGACTGAGCTTCAGCTTCAAGGCGGTGAAGGGATAGCCTGATGAAGTCCATTAAATTACGATGTTCCTCCACAGAGATTGATTCCGATTCAAGGATGCTCCAAAGGCCTTCTATATCCTTGAATGGTTGCAGTTCCAGAAGATCTCGGATCTTTGGACCCTCTCCTGCATTGATCAACTTATGGATAATGTTCTTCCACCCTCGTAATGTTTCACTGTTGATGCCCTGTTGACGCAGCGCGCATAGTGCTGAAGTTAACAAGTCCCACATCTCGGCGCAAGACTCGCCAGATGCGGTGGAAACGCCCAACGCTCGCTGCCTCTCTGCGGAGATTCGGTCTTTTATCCTTCGCGTGCCCTCAAAAATCACATGACGAAACATGTGTGGGCATCTGCACAGGCAATGTGATTCTGCAAATTCATGCTCCTTGCACAACAGGTATGCTTCCAGAACAGCGCTCTCAAATATCATTGCATATTGAAGTATAACCTTCGGCTCAACGGCCGCAGAAGGGAGCGAGGGAATGACCATTGTATCCCTACGATTGCAACAATCGCCTTTGAAATCGTCGATTTGGCTCAATTGAATATATTCCCTGTCAGCCACCGTGAGTGAAACGTTGGGAAGTTGTGTATAAGTGTTGGCAGGGGAGTTCGACTGGATAGTGATAATCCAAGTCAAGTCCAACTTGGGAACAGTAACATTGAACAGCCGGTTGAAAAGCTCACGAGAATGCTTTTCAATGAGATGGAGGGTTCTGAGGTCCAGGGCCCCATGGGTTGCATGAACGGGACCTGAATGGTCATTAGATCTGGTCTCAAGAGTGACCTGGACAGCTCTCGTACCGGGTATTTCATGACAAGAGGAGAGGTAAATTGATGGTCCTGTACCCTCGCCGATGAAGATTGAAAGAGGCGAAAAAGTTGAATTGGGGAGAATGGTGGTACAAAGGAGTTTTTTGTACTTCATAGTTTCATCGTCCTCGTCGAGATGGGGGACTACGCCGTAGAAGAGAGAAATGTTGTCTATAGTGAGTTGGGGCAAAGGACCCACGTACGAAGAAGCATGAGCAAGGAAAACTGCTGCACTCTCCACAGTGAAAGACTCTTTCTGGTAGGACTGGTCCTTCCTCCTTCGCCCGGGAACCGTCAGTGCCGGCGCCGGGGTCAATTTGGTGAAATGCTAGGTAGCTGTAATGAGTGGAAAGAGCACGTCAGTATCTCTTGACTTGTGTTCTGAACGAGATTGCTCGGAGCTGGGAGTCGTGGGCACCATGCACGTACTAATCTGCGAGTGGTAGCATGACCCTTCTGTCGTTCGGTGGGGAATTCATCAGACCGGGATCGGAAGGGGGATATCCACCATCTTTGGGTCGCAACTCGAGTTGCAGAGTCATCCCGGTCCTACTGTCATCCCAAGGCGGATTCAGACCCCATATCTCGATGCGAAGGAGAGATAGAAAAACCTCTATCCCGGTCCATACGTACGGTCCAAATTCTGCGTGTGATCGCCCAACGAGATTGAAACAGCCGGCATATCCCGTTACAATCATTCCCATCCCCAATGCCAATAACACCTGGAGGAGCACGAGCCTCGAATCGAGAGACCGCAATCCTACCAAGTCTTCCCGATCTGACATGTGCTCTGTAAGCGGCCTCTCGAGATCATGAGAGTCTCGGTGTTCAACGAGCATGCGGATACGCTCCTCCATGACTTTTCCTCGGTATTCTGTACTATCGTGTTCCGGGTCCCCAAATGGAAAATATTCCCGTGTTTCCATCTGCATCAGAAGGAGAGTAGATTTGGTGATATGATGTACCCGAAGCTGAAGTGCGAGCTGTATCGAAACGACACAGAAAAAGGACCCGCATGCACGTAGCATGGGATAGGTCCACGACAAAGGGTCTGTCTAATGTGGATGGATCAGGTAGATATATGGCGATACACTGATGGCTGAGCTTAAGACACTGGACAAAATAAGGAGCAGGTTCCAAGACAAGAAAATACTCTGAAATGTCAAGGAGATTATCAATATCTGCTAATGGATAGGCTATAATTAAGGTTCCTACGCACAGTACACTTGTCCTCTCCCTGTCCAGACCATCCAGACCACTGGATGCGGAAACGAGGTTCGGGTCATTGATGTGCTGGTCCTCCAGTAGCTTCTGCAATTGGAGCTCCGCTCCATACTTTTGCGTGCCTTTGGTGATGGTGACCATCGAGGACCAGAGGTACTGAAGCCAGCATCATCTAACCAGTTACCTCCACAAAAAAGATGTGTGATCGTCGCCAAGAGTGTAGCGAAAGCAACTCTTACGATTCCTAGACTTCCAAGAATTGAGAGAGGAGCAGCTGCAGCGTAGAGAAAAACCTTTTCAAGGGCCGTCGTTCGCATTGCTCTGCGCCCAGAAGAGGGAGTAAGGCGGCAATATCCTGTATCCCAGCTGAGATTGTATCCCCAAAGTCCTGCATTGAAGTTGCGCAAAGGGTCGAGTCCATTGAATAATAGGAGTCGTCTCCAGGACGAGAACGAATATAGAGAAAGTTGAAAGAGTGAGAGGGTAATGACGGTACGTGCCTGAGCACGAAAACCCGGTCCTAATTGCATGGTTCTCGAGATGCATATGTAGTCAACAGGAAGTTTAAAAAAACTCGCGCTGATCCCAAAGCTAGACACCTATTGGTCCCGGTGCACTGCCCACTGGGGCGCAGAATTTCCCAAGCTTTGGGTGGAAATATGGCAGCAGAGAGACAGCATCAACCGCTCTTGTGTCATTCTCGATCCTTCGAAGTCGGGATCTACCCAATCAAATGACCATTCGAGGTCTTTTTGGAGGAGTGAAGGAGGGAATTACCTACTACCGTCCTCTACCCTAGGAGCGTGCTACTTGCTTAACTGTGATCACTCGTCCGCTATCGCTCCGAAAGATGTCAGAAATGATCCCATTGAACGCTCACTGGATCCCAGTACAGCATCAGGGAAAACCGTAGGATTTGAATGACCCTGTAAACAACGACGGAAAACTGAATGATCCCTCGATGAAAATTAGCTTCTGTTTATAGATTGAACTATTCGGGAAGGGACGAGTACGTATGATGAATTTCGGTGTCGGAAAACGCCCCCCCGGAAACAATCTGTTGCTTCAATGAAGCTCAGCTAGATCAAATTTTGAGGGTAAACTTTATTCATCTTCGGCGACCCAGAATAAGTGTAACAATGAGAGTCGTTTGAGGGCCGTTTCAGTATGGAAAGATCATGAGATGGAGTTGACTGCAAGATTGTCTATAGTTTTGAAGTTGAAAATAAGCACCACCACCGTCCGAGTCCTCACATCCCGTTATCCCATAGCCACAATCATATCACGGTCGCATGCAGAGCGGTAGAAGCACTTTATTCCTGCTGTTGATGTCAAACAGAACCTTTGACATCATCAAGATGGTCTGAACCAAAGTACCCCCACAGAGCCCGCGTTCGTACTGCTGTTCGATCCAGAGTGTTCCTGGCCACACAGTTCTCCCAGCGTCTGCTTTTTTTGTCCAGCCGAGCAACGTCCAAACAATAGTGAAAGTCGGTGAGTAGCGCCCAGCGCCCAAAAGCAACTGAGAGATTCGTTTACGTCGGGATAGCCTGTAATATATGGACCATGAAGTGTTTTGGTTGACTTCGGCAATGAAAGCTATATGAAACCTGCTAGTTCCCGATACAGAAGTCAAATTTGCGGCAGAAGAATCACTGGGAAACGACTATTAAGACTTGAGCCTTCTGAAGTCCAGAGAGACGCGGTAAACTCACGTTGCCCAGTAAACCCATCCCATATGTGCATCCTTAGTAGGTACTCTTAGTTCTATCTCCAAACCTCTAGACTTCTACACTTGAGAAATGAAACCGGGTGAACAGGCGTTTGTATGCACTTGGATCGGTCAACTTCAAGAATATGACTCGTGAGCGCTTCAGTGAGAGCAGATTCCCGGATGGAAAGATATGATGGCGGGTTCATGGCTGCAGAGCTGGAGAAAAGAATCTGAGCTGAGATTGGTATCGTACTTTGTCGTCGTTGCTGCCTTGAGTGACAAGTGTGATGTTCGAACAAGCGAACCCCGGTTTCCCCTTCAACACAATATTCCCACGCCTTTTTCTACATGTAAAAAGGGACGATAATTCTCAGTTGGTCGCTAAGGTATCTAGCTGACCAGAGTACTAAATTTGCAAACTATAGAGCACTTGCTTTCAGTTTATACTCACTTAGATGCTCAATCGGAATCTCAGGAGAATCCAACAAGGATTGAGCCCTCGCGGGCTTGTCGAATAGTTTTGATTATTTAAGATAAGGCGGAATCATAGTAACATGGGTATCAATTTGGCGGGTATCGAATTAGTGGGTATCCATATTAGCCTACATCCGAGAAAGTAAGTTCAAGAACTGGCGAGAACGACAAAAGGCGAAATACTCACGGAAAAGTAGATTTTCATCAATTGCGCATACTCAAAGCCCCTCTACTCGAGGACTTGAGTGCTACCGTTTTCCGCAAGCCCTTTGCTGAGCCCCACGGTGGTCGGTTTATGATGTCGTTCTTTCGCTGTGCTCCACTCGTCTCTCGTTTTGCCGAAGATCTTTTCAACCCAGCTATCGGAAGCATCCCCGAGCGTGATGGCGTGCCAAAACGCCGGTTCTCCTTATCGCTAGCTGGAGAAGCCCACCAACATTCATTGGTCGGCTCCTTCTTGACTCGTGGTGATCGTATAGGTATTTTGGTGGTGGTAGTCGAAGTCGATATGTCGTTTACGAAAACGCATTCCATTGATTTGGCTGGTGGAACACTACACTCCGTTTCAACTCGCTTCTCTGCTTCGTAGGTATGCAGCAATGGCTTATGTACCCCAACTATTGGGGGCACGCCTTCTACAGCCTGAACCAAAGAAGTATTGAAACCCCACCAATCCTCACCATCGGCGAGCTCATCAAATGAATAAGACTCGCCGATGGTAGAAGAAGAAGGTGAACCCTCCATCCAGGAAGTGGATAAAAGGGGGAATGTAATGGGTGACCGCTCTGGAACTGAGACATCAGCTAACGATTCCTCTGCAGAGGGATGACAGAACTTACTATCGTCGGCGGCCTCAAGCATGAGGATACTGGGCTGTGAGACAGAAAGTCTCTTCTCGTCGATGATCTTCTGACTGGAGCCCGTTGGTTTGGGAAGTGATACTTCAATAGTCGTCGTTTGCAGCTGAGACTGACAAGAGGAAGCGAGAGAGTAAGTACGCGTCATAGATTACCATGAGCTGAGAAGATGCTTACTTCGACGTCGTCAACGATGGTGCCTTCGCGAACGCGGGTTAAGAGAAAGACGGCGGCACCCAAGAGGATGAGGAGGAGGATGGTGAGGAAGATGAAGGTGCCGGCGTGGCGAGAGAAGAAGTTTGAGAGAGTAACGAAGGCAGACATTTTGCTTGAAAGCTTCGATGGTAGTGGTAAGAGGTCAAGGATGAATAATGGGTTCTCCTTTGCGAGTCGAACTTTTATAGCTGGAAAACCCGCACGACTGGCGGTGGTCGGCCATGGCCCCTTTACAGAAAAAAAATTTTTATTCAAGTTCCGGCCCAAAACTTTCTGGAACAGGAGCACCTCCGTGCAGTACTTTCCGCCGACCCGACCTTCCAACACTGCAATCTCCGTGACCCGTGGCTGCAGCTACACGGAAAACGACAAAATGAGTGCTTACTGTGTTTGACCTTGAACCTTCTCCCAACACTTGCTTGTGATGTTGTCGACGACAGCTGAGATCGTGAGTCACGCGTCACGCATTATCGGTGTGAGTCAGTGTGACCGATCTGAGTCAGAGTTAAGACGGACTCGGTACCAAATGCCGTCTCATTCCATGCCTTTACTGTCGTCCAAGTTCTAACCTCAGGCCTCAGCCCCCACTAATCGACCGGCAGAAACCCAGTTTCAAATTTCAACTCTTCAGAGTCTTCACGATCGACGATTTCGATTTGGATAATCGGCGGAAGAGGGATAACTTGAAATATGCAGGTGGGCGGGATACTTCGTCAAAGCCCTAACAAGCCAGATCAGCCTAGGTGGGATTTCCCTGAGCTCAATATTAAGGACGATAATGATTGCTTGGGTCATACAGTAGGCTTCCCGGTCGCAGCGTCCGTATGTCAACTTGGAAACTACTCGTAAGTATAGGCTTATCGGTTCTGTATAGAATCGATTACTCGGAAAATAAAGCGCCCTTCGCACCGTTAGCACTTCAGAAGGGTACGATAGAACGAGGTGTGAGGCTGAAGGTACACATACACTTTGTGTAACCGCAAAAATATCGGGGTGAGCGATTAATTTGTTTACACTTTGGAAATGAAATTTTGTGTGCATTGCAGATGCGTATAAATATCAAGATATGCTACCAATAGAGCAAGGACGGGTAACCAAATCAAGGCCCAAGCTCCCAATGCCTGTCATTCCAATTCGCAGCTGGAAACCCTCTGTACAGCCCCTGCCCGCCCTCTGGTTGCTGGAATGAAATCCATGTCGACTTCCTTGACAAAGTACTGCCCGCCGCATGCAGTGAAAACAAGTTCATAGCAACCTTCAGGTACATTCAGGAACTCATCTATTGCAAGAGTTTGTCTGCCATCGGACGTATGAACGCTTCGTCGGCTGGTTGGGAAACTTTCTGTGTTTGTCTTATCGGGTTGATACGGCACCTGTCCATCCGGATTCGAGCGTGTAAGTTGAACAGTGATCTCAACATCCTCATAGATCGTCTGCACTGTGAAGGTGAGAACAATTTTGCCCCGACGAGGGATGTAGATCATCATGAAAATTTCCCCGTTGTCGGAGATGATAATGTCATGATGATGGATTTCGAAGGCTGCATATTGGCCATCGCGCGTATTTAAGGACTTGTCACGAAAGTGACTTTGCGGCAGCTCCTCGGATAACTCGACCTGGAAGGAACGGTGTTGTTGGCCATAACGATACTGAAAGTGACCATCGTCTCGTGCACGACGCATCCATGCCTTGCGACTGTTCTTGACAGCATCTTGGAGCTCGGACTCTTGCAAAAGGGAGCGACGCCGATCGAAATGCAAGCAGATGATACTGTGTCGCTTCAAAGTGGATTTTATGGAGCCAATGAGTTCTTCGGATTCAGAATCACCAGACTCACGAATACGACAGAAGTTCAAAGTTGTGAGGGTTGGATGCAAATCAGAGTGTGAATTAAGGACATGGAGAAGATGAACAACATCTTGGATGGGGAGATCAGAGAACTGAAGAGTATGGAGTCTCGACTTGATCTGTTCAGCGAATGACTTCGATGCATTGATGATGTTGTGAATTGCCACATTCCGTGGCGGAGCTGGAAGATTTGGCAGAGAATCTACATCGTCTGGGGGACAGAGGCCAATACAGGTGGATAGATGCCTACGATCAAGAGATTCGAGTTCAGCCAGGTGGCGGAGAGAGAGCCGGATGAAAGCCACCATTTTACAATGATCTTTTGCAGAGATCTTATCAAAGGCGTTTCGAAGGTCTTCCATATCCTTGAATGGTTGCAGTTTGAGGAGTTCTCGGATCTCCGGGTCTTCCTCTGGACTGAGAAATCTATCGATATGCTGCTCCCACCTTCGTAGTGTTTCACTATCGATAGCCTGTCAACGCAGTGCACTCAGTGCTGGGGTTAATAAATCCCATGTCTCGGTGCAAGACTGGCCAGATCCGGTTGAGCAGCCTAACGCCAGTTGCTTCTCCACCGACATTCGATCTTTCATCTTTCGAGTACTTTCAAGGACCAGGTGGTGAAACATGTACGGAGACAGGCCACAGGATCGCGCGAATTCACGCTCCCTGTAACACAGGTACACTTCCAGGATAACGCTCTCAAAGATCACTGCATATCGAAGCATGTCCTTCGGCTCAGCTGCCTCAGAAGCGAGCAAGGGGATGACCACAGTTCCCCTATGGCTTGAATGATAACCCTTGAAATCGTAGATTCGGTTTAATTGTATAGACTCCATGTCAAATCCTGTTAACGGTCCCACCCGGTCGGTTTCCGAGTGAGCGCCAGTAGTGAGAGCTTGGGGTTCCGACGGGATCGTGACTGTCCAAGTCAAGTGCAGTATAGTGATGGTATCGTTGAACAACCGCTTGTAAAGACTAAGAGTGGTTTATGATGAGGCCGAGGGTTCTGGAATCCACAGCTGCATGAGCTGCACGTGTAGAACCTAAATCAACATTGAAGGCGGCTTCGAGGGTGACCTGAACAGCTCTTGTACCGGATATCTCATTACAAGAAGAGAGGTAGATTTCCGACGGTCCTCTACTCCCACCAATGAAGATCGACAGCGGCGAGAATGTTGAACTTGGAACGATTGTAGTGCACAAAAGTTTTTTGTTCTTTTCGACATGCGGGACGATGGCATAAAATAGAGATATATTGTCCACAGAGAGCCGGGGCAAAGGGCCCACATATGAAGAAGCATGAGCAAGAAAGACTGGCGCACTCTCAACAACGAATGATTCTTTTTGGTCAGTCCGATCCTTCCTCCATCTGGTCTCGGTCAATTTGGTGAAAGGATATGGAGTTGTTATGAGTGGAAAGAGGAAATCGGCAAGTCCTGAAGGGAAGTAGACCTGAATTGTAGGTTGCGACACTAAGCTCAGACTGAGCTGTGGAGGCAGAGGATATAGCATTTTGTGAGAACAGCAGCGAATGGGAATTGGATGCACCATGGGGGATAGATTGCAGTTCAAGTCGCCGGTACTGCTGTCGGGTTCAATCCCCATGGCTCGCGTCCGGTGACGCGTCTGTCTATTTGCGTCTCTTTGGCTCACCTGGTCGCTTCTGGTTGACGGAACCGAGGTCATGTGCTAATGGTTGATTTTACGTCGATGGCAAAAGAACCCCACAAAAATTTTCCGCTGCCACTGCTGCTCCTCAAGCATGGTCTCTACTCGTGCTCAAACAGCCTCAAAGCCTCAAAGCCCTTTAGAAGAAACTGTGAAAATCAAAGTTTACTACTCGTTGTGGCGCACGGGCGACGACAGTCTCAGTTGGTATAGTTTCAAGCTCACCAACCAGCAGCTGTCCTCCAAACTCCAAGATAAGGCTGTTGGCAATGCAATTCTAGCCCAACTTAACGAGGATTTTAACCGTAAATTCAGAAAGAAGTCTATAGATGATTTCCACTTCCTCATAGTGAGATTTTCTCCTTCACTGTCTGCGCTGATATCTAACACGTTATGTAAAGCCCAAAAGGCCGTTGCGACAGGAAAATACATTTCCCTGGACGGCGCCAGAGAATTGGAAGGATGATTTCTGGACCCTTGAGCCCGCATTCGCCCTCAAGGATTACATCAACCCGAACAAGAGTGACATCTTACATATGGTCATAAGGGAACGTCGAAGGGCGCGGTCCAACTTCAAGTCAGAGCTAGAGGATGAGGTGCCGGATATACCAGAAACTGTGAAAATCAGGGTTAACTACTCGTTGTGGCGCACGGGCGACGACAGTCTCCAGTGGTATTGTTTCAAGCTCACCAACCAGCAGCTGTCCTCCGAACTCAAAGATAAGGCTGTTCGCAATGCAATTCTATCCCAACTTAACGAGGATTTTAACCGTAAATTCAGAAAGAAGTTTATATATGATTTCGACTTCCTCATAGTGAGATTTTCTCCTTCACTGTCTGCGCTGATATCTAACACGTTATGTAAAGCCCAAAGTGCCGCTGCGGCGGAAAGATACATTTCCCTGGGCGCCGCCAGAGAATTGGATGGAACTTTTCCAGCCCCTTCAGCCCCGAGATGTCCTCAAGGAATACATCAAGGACCTGAACAAGAATGACGTCTTACATGTGGTCATAAGGCCCAGGGAACAATCTCATGATCACGAGTCTGAGCTAGAGGATAAGGTGACGGAGATAGCAGAAAGCCGCCGTACGTTTCACCATCCTTCACTGAATTATCTGATTTTGATGGACGTCTTTCAGGCGCTATGGACCAGCAAGAAGCAAAAATTAAATCACCCTCGCAGGGTGCACAAGCATCTCTATATGCGAACACCCAAAAGGACGAAGCACAAGTTGTTTGCGATGGACATCATGCTTTCGGAGGTGACGACACCTCATCACCTCCCCTTACAATCTTTCACCCCATCTTCCAAAAGTTTCTCCGTGAGGTCAGCGACAAATCAATTCAACCCCCCCCTGAATACATACAAAAGGTTGTGGAACTTATGGAACACGCCTGCGTTATCAAAACAACGGACCAAGGCAACACCGAACCCTACTACACCAGGATAATGCGTCCAATACTCGGCCACGTTTGCTGTGTAGACATAACCGAATTTTCAACCAAAGCCGACCACAGGGCCGATGGCGTCTACATAATCACATTAAAGAACGGCCAGAAGTTCGCAATCGTCGTTTGGAAAAACAAGCGTTGTATCGGAGCGACTGGATCGGACGTACTAGTTCAAGTTGCGTTGTCGATGAAACAGTTGATGTCAGAAGCGCCGGTGAGTGTTGTTAAAAGTTGGCTGTGAGTGATAGCTGACCGGTTATTCAGGAGGAGATATTTCGGAAGTGTAATTGCCCTACCTTCATGATTGCCACGTGTGGATCATGGCTCTGCATCTTAGGTGGGGTATGGGCCGACCGAGTAATTGTCCAGCGTTTAACTCCTCTGATCCCACTTGTCTTCTCGGAGTCCGCCGGCACAGTGCGTCAGTCTGTAGTTGCCAAGGTCATGTATTCTCTCTCTCGAACGATTGAGGATCTCGCAGAGTTCTATCAAGCAGCCCCATTCCGCCACCTCGAAGACTTTAAACCGAAAGACGAATCCCAAGCCAAACGACCTCATCCCCGTAACTACCCATATCCCAACACCTACAAGGCTCATGACAGCAATGCCTCCATTATGTTCACCTACAAGGAGGCCCTCCAAACGACTTACCAGTGTGCCACGTTTCTCGCGCAAGAGAACGTCAGCAAAACTTTGGTGGTGGTGAAGTTCGTCGATCAGACCAGTTATGGAATTGCGGTGCACGAACTCTTGGCCGACAAGGGTTTAGCCCCAAAGATTCGCTATTATGGTCCTCTTCCCTCTTCAACAGTTTACAAAGAACCCCCTCCTGACTTCGTCGCGGCTCTTCCCCATACTCCCCCCCCCATGCACATCTGTTCATCGCTACCAGGCATGTACATGGTTGTCATGGACTACATCGAACTGGCCGCTCAACCACCGGCAAATACTGCTGCTGAACAAGTGAGGAATATTCTGAACATACTGCACCTGGAAGGTTTTGTTTTTGGAGATTTGCGCGACCCGAACATCATCTTTAACGCCAATGACGAGGTGATGCTCATAGACTTCGACTGGGCCGGAAAATTCGACCGAGCTAGTCTCGATACTCGTTCCTCAGATCGTACTGACATCGCTCGTTATCCTTACCGGTTGAATGAGAGTCTTACCTGGCCGCTTAAGAAAGCTCGTGATCTGGGGGGCAGGCCAATTCTTCCAGAGGATGATGACTTCATGCTCAAGGAATGGGTTGCAGGGTTGAAGGCTTAACTGGTGGAGATCTTCAGAGACGGTTCATGTAGTTACGTTTTTTGACAGTTGAATGCTCTCATCGGTTACGGCTCTTACATGCACCTATTTACTGTAACAACACATGATTCAAGCATCACTGAAAGGGGCGAAGGGCTTAATGCCGCCAAATCAACTCTATCGGAAGCAGACGTTGCGAAACTCGGGGTGGGTGCCCGTCGAGCAACTTGCGCCTCGGACTGTAGGACTCGATTGGGGGTATGAGTGAATTCTAAATTCGGGCGGCGTCATCAGATATGTAGAGTATAGAGATATAGAGGCCTGGAAACCTCACCTGAGTCGCCCAGCCCACAGAAAAAATCCAGTAAACCCACTTGTCTCTCTCAGCAAATCCGTGCTACAAAAGCACATTTTTCAAAAAAGGCAACCCTTCAAGATGTCAGTTTCCGAGTAGATAGGGGAGTGTTAATGTTGTAGAAAACATCCATTTTACGGTTATTGAGAATTCATAGAAGTGAAGTCGTAAAAAATTATGAGTCACACGTTGTGGTACGCAATTGCACTGTGGTGTTGTTCTCAGAGAGCCCCCCCTTCTCCTGCCCCACAACACTCTGTAGAGCAACCTCCTTCACCGGGTCCAACTACATATATCCTGACACACAACCAGGGCTTAAATTGTCTCAAGGCTCAGAATCATCCAGACAGCGTCCACCACAGTATCATTTTGAAGTCCCCATACTGCAACGTCGTCTTGAATACACCAGAAAATGTGGCTAGTACAGATATGGAAGGATCACCTTGGAGTGAGCCACTCAATACATCCACACGACCCTCGAAATTTGCCAGAAACCTCAAAAGATAATGTACCCTTTGAACACTTCTTCAAGTGAACAGTTTGAACTTGTGTCACAATGAGAAAATCTTTACTGTCATCCAGTATTTTGGAACACCTGGCTCGGTAAAATGCAGGGAGTGTTTTATGGTTACACAATCATGCCGCTCGATGAAGCTGGAGGCCCACAGAGTGACTTCAGCTGGAGAACAGAAGGCCACGTCAGACTTTACGTCCTCGACCCCATCAACGATGAACTAGAGGTGGTTTATAGTGTCTTTTTCAGGTTCTTCTTGCAACTCTGACACCATCGAACCAATCAGCCACGAAACTCCTGGTGCAATAGAATGGTAAACTCACCTGACTTCCTCGATACGCCATAAATATAGGTCTCAAGAAAACGTAGTTCCAGGTACAGCTACGGATTTTCAGCATCACAGAATTCATCCGTTTTGTCGCTATTTGGAAGGGAAATGAGTAAATACTGGCAGTAAAGAAGGAGTTATGCCGAATGAGCAAAAAAAAGCCATGCGATATGTGTCATTGTGAATGACAGATCAAATGTCCTACTTCCTCGTACCCTCGATCATGCAGTTCCCCTAGAATTCGCCGTAAATGTGATTTGACAAGATTGCACGTATATAATACAAGGTTACCGAAACGATAGCAGAGAACAAGGAGAAATGAGAGAGAAAATCATGAACCCGGAGACACTTCGAATCTTCCTAATATCTCGCGATTCTGGGCTCGGGCAAACCAGGCTCTGGCTGAAGCATAATCTGATGCGACACATAAGGCTCAGATGGATCCCCACTCGGTATCTGAATCAGATAGCTCCGTCCAGCATATCCAACATTCATCGATGATCCTGGCTTCAGTCCATTGCTTATCTCCTCCAAACTATCTCCAGGCCCGACCCAAGAAATTTTGACACCATTCTTACGCGAGTCATACTCAGTTGGGGGTTCAAGATTGGTGGGCATGACCATGAATCCGTAAAACTGTTTTGCCATGCCTAGTCGGGTGTCCCAATAAACAAAGTCAAGCCCATTCGATAAATCCATTCTCCGAAGGGGACCATGGACCTCAGGAGTGTAAGGCATCTGCTTCGGATTTTCATCTGAGTTTCATGAGAGGTTATGGAAGAAAACTCACTCCGAGATAGTTGTAGTCATGTTCGACACCCTCTCTTCCTATTTTTATAAGGGACTCCATACATGACATAGTAGCCAGGTCCCCTTGCATTCTAGCAACTTCTAGGCGGCTTTGATATCTGGCTAGTTCTTCTGGACTTAAGGTTAATCGTATTTTGGGCGGTCGTCTGGAGCCCGAGGAGTTGGAGGGAGCACGACGAAGACTAAGAGTGGGGCTCAGCGTATGATTAAACATGAAGGACTGTTCGCTCTGCAAACTGGTAAGGCGAGTGGTGAGGGGGTTGAAAGCGCCGCGGTTGTTCTGAGAAGAGCGGCTTAATCGATACTTAGGGTGAAGAGAATGAAATATCTGAGTCTGAAGGCTATAGGAACGCTAATAATGTACTTACCGAGGGTATCGAGTGGGACGTGTCGGGTTTCTTCTGAGAGTGGCTTGAATGATGCTTAGGGCAAAAAGAAAATGAATTATCTGATTCTGGACTCTGGAGGTTAGAGAAATGCTCACCGAAGGCATGGAGTTATGATGGTGGTTCAAGTTCAACGTTGCAACTCAAATATTCACAAAATAAACAATGTCGTCACGTGCCCCTGGAAACATAGAGAAAAATGCCAAAAATCATTTTAACCAGTTATAGCTGCAATGTTTTCGTAATAACTGGTTATGATCGGTCATTTTGTCGCAAATTAAGCTAAAACCTCCTCAAACTTCCCTTGAAAGTGAAAAAATTAAAAAGGCCAGTTATAAGCTGCCGCACTTATATTCCCACAACATCATGTACGGTCATTCTCCTCGTCTCTGCACGATCATGGAGCTACACTGGCAGGCGAAGCCGATATCTGGATTCTCGTTGACCACCCCCGAAATTTTGAGGTGTGCTCACTGCTCAGTTGTGGAAAATCAGATGTCTTGTCTTGGTCCATTTAATTTGGATGATACAATGAATTTATATAAACGTCCCCAATTGTGATATCCCATACAAAGAGACCTTTCAAAGTCGGTCCAAGAACAGATTCACTATTGATTGATGATCTTTCGATCAAAGAGGCTGTGCACCTGGTTTCGCAATGAGCTCGATGTGTTGAGGTCAATTATAGTGAGGAAAAGTCAACTGACTGATTGATTCAGACCTCTGCTCTATAGTGTGGACAGAATTCCAATCACCGTCCAATCCTCCCAAGGCCTTGGCGATATTGGTTTATTTGGCAACCCCACCTAATTGTTCTGTACTCCTCTGAAACCAGCCATGGGTTTGGGGGTGGCTGATAAATATCCCACGGTCTGGGGCGTCATTCAGAATGTTTGAAGTCATGTATAGTGGAGGGGGGATCGGTCCGATAGGAAAGCTCCACCATCCACAACCATGGAAACAGAAAAGCTTCATAGTATATATTGGGGTCCCTATATTCATTTGTTAAGAGGTTCCCTTCAACGAGTACCTTAGGGACAGGGGCTGGAGAAGGAGGGTTCTGGTTGGGGTTCTGGAAGATTCGATGGAGATGAACCTCAGGAGGAATGACTAGTAACGGATACCAACGAAATCCAGGCATGTTACCAGGGCCCGGGTTTGGGTCATGCTGGTCCAGTGGCAAGACCACACAATGTTCAATCATCAGCAACCCCAGGGCATGATCGACTACCTGGATAACAACATGTAGGTCGCCTTCGACAGGCTGCTGTGGATCGAAATCAACGAGAAAGAGATCATTTTGAACTTGACCATAGAAGTGGAGGCTGGTGGAGCCCAAGAACTTACTCATTGGAAGAGCAGTGAACTTGGGGTATTTAAGTTGAAAATTGTGGCAGTCAGAAATAGTGGCCACACACCTAAATGTCGTGAGTTTGAGTCAAGATTCAGCTGTTGTTCTGACCTTTCGAAGCCTGGCATGAGTACATGCAACCACCGAGATTTGAATGTTCCTCCCACAGTAGTGTAGGTACATGTGGGTGCATGACCTATGTCGAGCACTTAGATTTGTTTGAAACTTGAAGATAATGTCTGAAAGTGGATCAGATCATGATAAACAGCATTGGAGCATTAAGGAACACTGACAAAAGTTACGATCTGTTTCTCCCCACTCACTGGTGACATGCGGCTTGTTTTTTGGCCATCCTATTCACAACAGGTAAGGTCAATATAAGCTGAAGGCCATCATTCAAAATGTGTAGATTTCACAAGGGCCCAAAAAGGACAAATGCTGATGAGGTTTTTCCCAGCAACGGACTTGTATTCTTATCCAATTTTGGTTCATCGAGCCTGAGGTAACGGTGTTCTGAATCCGAGTCAATGCCACAAAAACACAGTTTCCTGTGAAAAAAGGAAATAGATATCTAGACTGTTGGCCAAATCCGAATCCAGCACTGACGGATTTTCAATCCTCCTAGCAGTCCATTTCACATCTCTTTCAATAATGTCATCAACGGTACGTTTTCTCTGCCATTCAAAGGTGCAAGCCCATATGTTCATCTCATCTCTTCATGGTTTTTAGCATCGTTATAGCTGGTGCCCACCGTGGCCCCAGTCAACAAGGTGAAGGACGCACCACTTCATTTTACAACCCCCAGACCAATGATTCTTCAGCTTCTTTGAACTCTGTTAGTGGTGACTCCTATCCTCAAGCCAGAGCACCCAACCACCAATCCATCACAAAAGTAGATGACATGACCCTGGAAGCATGGAGCCTTCAGGCAGCAGCTGCAGAAAGGAGCAGTGATAGGGGCGGCCTCATAAGGCTTACCTCCCTAATTGATAGAGGGATGGAACCTCTCCCGATGAGAGGACCTGAAAATTATCTTGGGGTGAGTGACATTATATATATATATACTCCTAAGGGAGCTGATCAAAGGAATAAAACAAGATGTCCTATAACCCTAATATTCATGGTCCCTTGAAGTGCATTCCTTTCAAAGTAGAGGATGCCACGACGAATCTTGGTCTAGTATTTTGGGACACCCGGCTCGGTAAAATGCAGGGAGTGTTTTATGGTTACATGATCATGCTGCTCGATGAAGCTGGAGGCCCACAGAGTGACTTCAACTGGAGAAGAGAAGGCTATGTCAGACTTTATGTCCTCGACCCCATCAATGATGAACTAGAGCCCGAAGAGATTCAATGGAGCCCTCAGACATTGTTGGCAGCTGCAGGTCAGAAAATTCTAGTCAAAATCTCCACCAGGACCTCAAGAAGCGGCAGGTATAAGGAGCTGGTCATCATGTTTCCGCCAGAACAAAGCTCCCCAAACAGGACCCTAATAGTCGCCTCATATGAGGAGTCCCACTAAAGGCACAGCGCCGGATTCAGGTAACTTCATTCACATATATGGCAGTTATCTGTCAGAGGGATCCAGGGTTGGCGACCACTTCAAATATCATTTCCCTCATACACTTGAATTAGTTTTTTTGTTTTTGCTGTACACATCTTCCTTGCTTTCTTCGCTATCGACTATGCTTTCGCGCTGTTTTGTGTATTATATAAATTTCGTAAATTGGAGGAACAATTGGACCTGATACGGAACACGTTATGAGGTCATAACTCAGCTTGTTCAGAGGTCTCCGAGTCCTAAGAAAAAGACAACGCACCTGCACTGACGACTATTGACGGCGATCCGTAAAGTCGCAAAGTCAATTGACTTGCCATTGGTTCCCATCTCGAGGCTCGCAACGCACGACATGCACCCATGTACCCTTGGACTAAGAGGACATCGGGGCTGAAAGACTGGTGGAGGAAATGTGGACGTGAAAACATCTGGTTTGAATCATGTACTAGTAGTTTGTTGTTCTGAACCTATACGGCGTTCCTTTGTCGAGATAGCACGGGCAGTGTGGTTTTGAGAATCTGATTAATTTGAGAGATCTTGAAGTGCAGAAGATAAAAGAAGGGTAAACGAAATCGTCGAGGTTTTTGCTCTACAGAGATGACGCCGAGATTGGTGCCCACCTCATGTATGAGCCCTGTGTCGAGTTCGACTGCGTTGTCGCATCTCATGGGTGGACGATTTCTGTCGAATTCGATTGTGAAGATCCAAACTGTAGAGATGAAAAGGTGGTTTATAGTGTCTTTTTCAGGTTCTTCTTGCAACTCTGACTCCATCGAACCAATCAGCCACAAAACTCCTGGTGCAATAGAACGGTAAACTCACCTGACTTCCTCGATACGCCATAAATATAGGTCTCGAGAAAACGAGGTAGTTCCAGGTACGGCTAAGGATTTCAGCATCGCAGAATTCATCTGTTTTGTGGCTATTTGGAAGGGAAATGAGTAAATACTGACGGTAAAGAAGTTATGCTGAATGAGCAAAAAAAAGCCACGCGATATGTGTCATCGTGAATGACAGATCAGATGTGGGTGGTCCTACATTCGATCATGCAGTTCCCCTAGAATTTGCCGTAGATGTGATTTGACAAGATTGCACGTATATGATACAAGGTTACCGAAACGATAGCAGAGAACGAGGAGAAATGAGAGAGAAAATCATGAACCCAGAGACACTTCGAATCTTCCTAATATCTCGCGATTATGAGCTCGGGCAAACCAGGCTCTGGCTGAAGCATAATCTGATGCGACACATAAGGCTCAGGCGACGATGGATCCCCACTTGGTATTTGAATCAGGTAGCTCTGTCCAGCATATCCAACATTCATCGATGATCCCGGCTTCAGTCCACTGCTCATCTCCTCCAAACTATCTCCAGGCCCGACCCAAGAAATTTTGACACCATTCTTACGCGAGTCATACTCAGTTGGGGGTTCAAGATTGGTGGGCAT
>MU127838.1:114873-134782 GCA_014904975.1 Marasmius fiardii PR-910
ACTTATATTCCCACAACATCATGTACGGTCATTCTCCTCGTCTCTGCACGATCATGGAGCTACACTGGCAGGCGAAGCCGATATCTGGATTCTCGGTTGACCACCCCCGAAATTTCGAGGCGTGCTCACTGCTCAGTTGTGGAAAATCAGACGTCTCGTCTTGGTCCATTTATTTGGACGATACAATGAATTCGTATCAACGTCCCCAATTGTGATATGCCATACAAAGAGACCTTTCAAAGTCGGTCCAAGAACAGATTCACCATGGTCCCTTGAAGTGCATTCCTTTCAAAGTAGAGGACGCCACGACGAATCTTGGTCTAGAAGCTCCAACCTCAAACCCACTAAATTCGACTGGCGGAAGCTCCTAGCTAGTTCTCCTGGCCTCAAGAAGCTAGACAGCCGTTTACCACATGATATGAATATTCTAATTGCCAAAACATACAGCCATAATACGTGACGAAACGACTGGAGCACTATGTCTGGAAGCCTAAATGGAGCAACGCAAAAGAGGCGTGGAAAGAGAGTTCACTACGAACTACCTTACCCATATTTTTTTTTCTAGTTCTCATCAGAAAACCCAAGCGAAGCCTTACACCCTCGAGATCTTCGAAGATTGTCTCTTGAAGCGAACGGTTCGGACTTGTCGAGAGGGTTCTGTTTAGCACGTCTCGAACACGAGGAGTTTAGCATCCTTTGAAATTCGTCTCCGGTGACATCGTGGTCCTGCTCTTTTCACAATTAATTTGCAACATTTATTCTTTCAACTCTTTGTCCAAAGAAGAGAAACAATTGGGATAGAATAGTTAGTGCCAACACAAGGTGACTATTGGTGCGAGCATTGTCATTCACCCGCTCACTCCTTTGACGTTGTTCGGAACCCCTGCCATCTTCTCCAAGGTTTGCAAACCATAACTACGCGTAATCCAATGAAGCACTAGTAGACTCGGAGAGCTGCAATCGCGAAATCGTCGTTCTTGCGATTTGGAATATAGGACCCGCCTCGTTCGAAGCGAATCTTACTTTGACCGCACTGCGTACCGCGTAACTAGGCCCGTGGCCTTCTGTCATTCATGGCGACGTCTGACAGGTCTATTTACCACTGAGAGACATGAACCCCGTCATTCTCGCAAAAAAGAACATTAAAATGGAATACTACCCAAACTGGCCGTCGGCCTAAGTCCTCCCGAGTTTCGTTTCCCTCGACATTCTTCACATGATATACGACCTCATGTCACGGACGGTTCGAGTATAAATAGGCGATCAACTTATCCAGAAACTATCAGCGTTCATTCAAGCTCCTCTTCACTCGACAAACTCCAATATGTCAGGCACAGCGGCAACATTGATCCAACTGATCTTCGGGGTTGGGAAAACTCCTGTCCAAAAAGTTCGGTGGATCAGGTGGTGAACTGTACATCCTCCGCGCCGACCCAGACTCTTCAACAAATCCCAAACTCCGCCCTGTTACGGGCTTTGTGGGTTTTGTTGGCGCTCAGACCCTTAATGCAGTCTTGGTGAGTACTTCTATACCCGGATATCAGTATGGGACTAGGCCTAATGTCAAAGTAGCCTATGTGGTCCACTCGGCCAGTGGAAGACATTGGTATTTACCTCAGCACCACGGACGGCCCCAAGTGGGACACGGAAGGCGGACCTTGGGGAGATGCATTTAATACGATGGAGCGCATGAGCATCACAAGCCTTAAAAAGGCCAAGCTCCAAAGGATCAGTATGCGCTCGGGATATCGCATCGATGCAATTAGTGTATGTCCTGCTTCCACCAATGATGCTGTGTATGCTGACCCTGATGCTCAGTGTTCTTATGACCTTGGTGATGGAAAATCCGAGTTCGGGATGGCAGGAGGGCAAGGAGGTAGTGAACCCCAACTGTTTGAGCTCGGACCTGGAGAATTCATCACAAGAGTCGAGGGCCACGTCAACAACGACGATATCAGCCAGCTGCAATTCTTTACAAATAAGATTGAGAATGGAAAAGGTAAGCCCTATCGTGGTGCAAGTACAAGTTTTGACTCGAATCCTATTTCTAGAACGCTCAAGTCCGTCTTACGGAGACAATAGCTCTAAGGCTGGCAGATTCTTCAAGTGGCTCCCACCCAAAGTCAGCTCTGCTAGCAACACGCCCGCACCTAAAGCCGACCCCAATATCATTGACGAGGGGTTGGATGTCTTGCTTCCACCAGACATTTTGCACCCATCCAAAGTCGACTCCACTACTATCAAGGTCGGGCTTTTCGGCTTTGAGGGACTCCAGGGATCGCGGGACGACGCGACAATAATCAAACGTCTCACTCCCATTTGGAAAGTTATCCAGTGAAATTACAAGGCAGCACGTCTCGTCGGTTTCGTTGCCATACATAATGTGTTCCCGTTCCTCAATACTTTGTAACCTGTTAAATGTATAATGATTCGCGTGTAAATCGTTTAGCGCTTTCCCCTGGTTCGTCGCCAGTTAAACACGCATTCACTGTTTCTCAATAAAAATTCTGTCTGAATCTGATATCCGTCAGACAAATGAGGCTTACTATTCTAGCTTTGCATAGTTGAGAGCATCAATAGCTCGACAACTATTTTTTCTAGTAGCGCGTCCATCGAGCTTCGTAGTTGTGACGTCCGAGGACCGAGGCAGATAAAGCAAAACTTTCCCTCTTGACATATAGGCCTGTGGACGGCCCCTTCCCTGCTATTTCGTAACGAGTGCCCAAAAACTTGAAGTGCGCTGGTGGCCCAGGGCGTCTTATGAAATTGGAGCAGGTCTAGTACTAGCTATAGTTGCCGAAGCACTCCAAATCCGCGTCATTGACCTGCATGATGCGTTGTTCACCGTCTCGCATAAATTCGTCGGAACCCTGAACCTATGTGGGTCGTTACAACTTTGTAGCTTAAACGACAAGAGTTATGTGCGTTATTGAACCACTATAACAAGAAGCGGTATCCCTATCTAAACAAGCCCTAAAATACCCTCTCACCCCACGAGCTACACAGACATAAAAAGCAGACCATGAATAACTCATAACTTGGAACCGCCGGAGATCCAAGGACTCACCGCAGTCGCATCTTCTTCCGTTTTCGTCGACGTTCCCCCATACTTCTTCACCTCAGCGTCACTCAGATAGCTAAGCTCGCGTCCGACCTTCTTAACTTCGTCCCAAAACTCCTTATTCCCAGGCTTCGATTCCATACATTTCTCATAAAGATTGTCCAAAAACCTATCGTTGCCGTCGAGGCCAGGATCAGTCCACAACGAGCTGGCTCATGAAATCAGAAGAAAAAACTCACGTATTCCAAGCATCCACTTCATCTTCAACCATAGCCGTTTGCCTCATCAACTGCATGCACTCTATCATCTCCCGTGTTCGCCTATGAGCAAAAGGTCGGAAAACAACTTCCTCGATAACCGCTCCGAGATCCTCAACAGCCTTGGTGACCACATCACCCTTCTCGATATTCGCTTTGAAGTCTTCGAGTGGGTACGTGTTCCCTATAATCCGGCCAGGAGCAACCCCACGGTCGATATCCGGATCTACTTTCTTCGATCTCGGTTTTTTGGCATCAGAACGCTTGGAGGGCGGAGAGAGAGAGCGTGCAGGGGTCGGTAGAGGTTGATGTGACTTGGGTTTGCTGTTCTCGTTGCCCTTGGCAGGAAGCAAAAGCTCCTCGTCGCTGTCATCCTCTGTCTCGCTGTCTTCTGCAGGAGCTTTTTGCCTGCCTTTCGAAGGCGATGTTTCCACCTCGTTGGCGATCATGGCTCGCGATTGAGATGGAGCAAGTCTTGAAGGTTTTCGATCGAGTAGAAGAACTTCGTCGTCGTCCTCTGTCGCATGTACGTGACCGTCTTTCCTTGTTCTTTTTGTTTCCCTTTGTACTGAACGGGAGGGAAGACGTCAATGACGCGCAAACGAGGAAAGTACGTCAGATACTTACCCTGTCTGACCTTGAACTTCTCCCGGCAAGTATCCAACGCTTGCTTGGACGCCTTGAGAGCTTTCTTGGGTGGTTCGAAGAATTGGATCGTTTCCGGGTGGGGAGGAGGGACAGGATTGGTCTGGATGTCGTCAACGATAGCGCAGTGGAATTGAGCTTGTTTGACACGGTGTAACGCGGGGTTGTACGACTCGATGGGGGAGAACCACGGTGTACGATTACTGTATTCGGGCGACGTGCTCAGAGGCGTTGAATAAAGAGAAATAATCAACGAACCCACCCTTCCTCATCTTTCGGGCCTGCTTCCATCAAGTCCATGGCATCCACTAGGTCGTCCATAGCTTCTTGCTGCTCTTCGGTAGGGATGTAAGGATGTTCTGTCAATATCTCCCCCTTCTTCGACACAAGGCGATCCAGAGATGCGAAGGTGTATTTCCGAACATCATCCGCAAAGGGCATCTTGTGGGCAGGTTAGTACAAGTAGGTGAAACGAAGGCAGCCGTGACTCACATTCGCCCAAAGGAAACAGTGAACGTTCTCAAACATCGTAGGCATCAACACTCCCATCTTGGGATCCATTCCGTCTCGCGTTACCCATCTTGCGATAGCCATTAGTCGTTTTCGTTTCTTGTCTTTGGTGTCGTCCTCAGAGTTATCCATATCCATAGCCTGCACCAGCGAGGAAAGGGCTACCTGTTGGTGAGGTCGATCTGGGTCCGCCCATACGTAATACACCTCCCCCATCGATAGTTCTCTCCTGAACTACACAAGATTTCAGAAACGTTTCACGGGGCATATGGAAAGGGCTTACATTCTCGGCGGGGAAAAATCCACAGATCTCAATACCTTTTTTAGTCGGCAAACGAGGGAACTGTCCATCGGGACAAGGGGCGTAAGAGGTACCGTACTTGAACCCCCTGATCAACTGCTCCTTCTCGACCTTTTCCAGGAAGTCCTTCTTTGGCTTCCCTGATTCGTCTTCGTCCTCCTCCTCATCCTCCTCTTTTTTCATGCTCACATCACCGTCTGCATCTTCACCGTTCTTGGCCTCGTTGCGATCTATATAATATTCTGTTCGGGCTTTCAGTTGAACAAATACGGATTGTGCATCTTCATCGTCGTCAACTGGCATAGCTTCTTCCTCATCATCGTCCTTTCGAACATAAAATTTCTTGAAACTTTTCGGGCGTGTAACAGCCGTACATTTACTGGTTTTGACCAGTATCTCCCAAGCTTCCTCAGGTTGGCCTTCAGAATCTCCGAGACGGAGAACAGTCGGTGTCAAGGTAGAACGAGAATTTTTTATATCAGGCCTAATAACTTCTTGTAATGCAAAAGCGAGCGTTCCAATATGAGCACCTTGGAGACGCTCAGCGAACATGTGGAAGAACTTTTCATTTTGACGCTGAGCAGGACGTTGAGTCTCGTAAACGGAGCAAGGTGAATGTGGCGAACCTTCTCATTGGTCTTCTCTTCCTGGATGAAGTGGTAATCGTCATCGTCCTGGTCAAAATCAACCCCACTACGAGTAACCTGTTAGTAGAGCATCAAGACAGAGGAAGCAAAAGACGCACACGATGGATGTCAGAACGTTCCATTGGTTCATCTTGTCTACCGTCATTTCCCAATCTTCCAACTCGATAGGACCTTCTCCGTCGGTTATAAGATAAATTTTCCGCGTCCAGTTCTTCTTCCCCAGATATCGTGATTGGGTTTCCAGCCCCACTATGAGAGCATCAAGAGCTTTTGACAAGTGAATATGGTCGGAGACCTGTCAAGAATTAATAGACTCACGATCTCCATACACGGTTGAAGCAGTGAGCTTGTCCAGCTTGGCAAGCGTACCCGCATTGGGTGTGCCAATAGGAATGTACTCGACAACGTTCTCATATCCACCAGCCTGGTCATTGATCAGGTTCTTCGTGTCTGTAGTCAAGAGATGAATGACACAGAACGCGCCTGGATTATAACAACCACGCACGTTCGGCACCGAATACTATGACACCGCATTGGTCTGTTTTCCTTCCGTCGTAAATCTAGTGTGTGGTTAAGAACACGAGGAGGAGAAGAACTGCGGAGACTCACCATTTGTTGAATCTTGAGCTTGACGAATTGCAGCGCCCATTGCAGGTTTGTCATTTCCTTTGTACGTTTTTCGCCGTTTGGGCCGTCAGGTAGCTCGACGATTCTGGTATGTCCCATTTCTTTGGATATGTCGAGAACAAACATCATAACCATATACTGTTTGAGCGGTGAGTAGACTTCACGGAGAGCCATTTTGAGAGAAAACCCTTACACCGGAGCGATCTACGCCAGAGGGTGCCATGGTGGAAGTGGGAAACAGAGACGCGATCAAACACGTGATGTCGTTCCGGTCACTGTCACAGACGCGTCTCCTATTTTATTTAAAACAGTGACTCTGATCCTCTTTGCCATCGGTGAGTTTCATATGTCCTAAAGACTCGAAATCATTTATTCACTTTCTCTTAAGCATCGCTCTAAATGCTCTTCGCCACAACCTCGGTCTCCCGTTAATCACAGCTCCAACTCTTCTAAGCAGGCAGTCATCCACGGCGACTAACTATACGATAACCCCTGCCTTCACTGATTCTTCGGGTCTCAGACACCCTGCCAAAATTCGAATCTTTTCCGATCCAGAACTAATAGCCCTTGAGCGAATCCGACTAGAAAAGGCCAAGAAAAGTGGCGACATACATGAAATCTTTGCGTGCGAAACCCAACTAGAGCGTAGCATAAACGGTGTTGAAAGAGTATACAATCCCCTCTGTGTGAGCCCCTTTTTCTCTCTATCATTCACAAACTCATTTTGGAAACTGAACAACCAAAAGATGCCCTACACACCAGATGTTCATGGCCCCCTTCGAAGAATGTCCTAACGGCTTAGACTTTGTTTACTAGGATCGTCGAATGGATGGTATGGAGAGAACATTTTACGGCTTCACCGTCATGCCTTCCAACCTCGAACCCCCTACTGAATACGACTGGCAAAAACACGGCGTGAAGGTCTTTGTGATCGATGTTATGGATAGCCAGATTGACCAATCGCTGGTCATGGTCGGAGGTGCTGGGATGAGATACATTGTTAAAGTTCCAACAGGCGATCCAGCATCGCCTTATGTGTCTCGCCAGATTATGCTGCCACCAGAGGTACACGCCCTGCCTGACCTCTGGATTGCAAGATATTAGCTACGTATAGGGGTGAGGACAGTTTTTGTGTGTCTACCCTTGTTCTTTTTCTTTTCTCGATGATGTTTCGCCGATTGTTGTATCCTGAATATTGTTTCAGTCAAATGCATGTAAAATTGTTCAACTTCGAGAGCGATGATGATTCAACTACTGTGTTGTGCACCATCGACATCCAGTGACACCCACGCTCTAAACCATATTGGCTCACTGGTCCAGACAGCTCTCCAAAATTTTCAAGCTCAAGTTGCGGTCCGCCATTTAAAATTCTAGTAACTTCAATTCCAGAACCACAATTCCTCACTCGCCTAGAATTCAACATGGGCAACCATGCCTTCTACTTGTACTACGTTATCTTGTTTCACCAAAGACCTTTCAAACTCAACCGTCGGAAGCCCTTTCGTTCTTGACTCATGGCAAGTGTATACACTGCTCGATCGTCAAAGTTGACTTTGGCGCTGATCCGATAACAGATTCCTAATCGATTTTTGACCGGCAGAAAGTTACGCCGCATTCCGTCTTTTCCGTTTCGCAATAGCGCTAGCTCCAACCGAGGAAGCGTTGAAGCTTTGAAGCCCCACAAGACCTCATCGAAGGAAAATAGGACTCGCCGATGCGGAAAAGGTCGGCGAACTCTCTATCTAGGGAATGGAAAGAATGGAGAATGTGTCGAGCGGCCGATCCATAGCCAAGACATCAGTCAATGTGTCCTATACGGAGAGCGGTAGCTAGACTCACTATTATCGGCGGCCTCAAGCATGGGGATGTTGGGTTGTTACGGGAGAAGGTGTAAATTCCTTCTTGCTAACATGGGACCCGAGAGGGAGACAGAAAGTCTCTTTTCGTCGATGACCTTTTGACAATAGCCAATGAATCGCGTTTGATGAGGAAATGAAACTTGGCTGGTGCACTTCAGCCTGGTGCAAAGAGATAACAAGTAGGTCATAAAACATCATGACATTCACAAATACTTACTTTGACTTGGCCGATGATGATGTCGACTTCGCGGACGCGAATGAAGAGGAAAACGGCGGCACCCAAAAGGGACGGACGATGATCATGAGGAAGACCACGGTGCTGCCCTTGACATCCTGAAAAGAAGACTGAGAAAGTAGCGAAGATGAACATTTTGCTCGAATTTTCAATGGTGTGGTTTGGAGGTCACGAGCGATTGACCTCTGCGGGTCAGACTTTTATGATTTGGAGAGCACAAACCCGACTCTGAGATTGGTACCCAACCTCGTACATGAGCCCTGTGTCAAATTCGACAACGATGTCACGTCTAATGGATCTTCATAGTTGACGGGTGACCGGTGCTAAATTGGGTTCTGAAGATCTGGAATTTGGTTGAAGGGTGGTTTATTGATTGGTGCACGACATGTAGGTGTTGAGAAAACAGCGAGGTAGTTCAGTTTCCGGGTACAGATGAGGAGTTTTGGAATTGCGATTGCTTTTTCTGGGGCGGAGAACAGAGATGACAGGATTTAGAGATGGGGTGGCGCGATTGCCGAAAAGGTCACGTGATCGTGGAAGGGTACGTGGATCGACTCGTTCGTTCTGAAACGTATCAAAAAGGGTGGCAAAGCTTCCTTGCGACGCTTCACAGAATCTTCTCCCGATGAAAAACTTGGCTTCAAGTTTGTTAGTACAAGAGACGGCAAGTTGACTCCTTTGTGCAACTGCTTCCACTCATGGACTGGAACTTGTATCTTCAGCTCGCATTTTTCTCGTGGGCAAGGTGTTTTACTGGGTTTGATGATACGGCGAGACATCTCTACCAGCTGTACTAATTGGACGCAATACCATTTCATTCAGGTTATGCATCAGTTTAATACCTTAGTAGACTTAATCAAGCATATGTGGAGAAAAATTGCACTGCAAGTTCCCGCAATGGAGAGAAATGGATTGTCCTTTTCAAGCTCGAGGATAAGCCCCAGTGAAAACAACCCTGATTTAGATATGTTTTGAAATGTTTTTTCACTTTTCGTGTAGCATTATGGATTCTTGACACTACCTTTAAATCATTTTTGTTGAGTTTTAGACAACAAAAAAACCCTCTATTACTGTACAGGTGGCTATTGCTCGTCACCCGTTCCCTCTGTCCTCATCCCCCTCTTTGCTGGTCCTTTCTGCTTTTCTGATGGCGTTCAGAAGACTTTACTCCAGTTGCTACCAAAGCCTGAATATTACAGTGGTGAGGATGACCTTACTCATTTCGACGAGTGGGTCCGCACCCTTATTCGCTGGCTCAACACTGCAGATCTATGTGGTGAAGAAGTCCGGTGGAGTACGTCTAAGGGGCATCCGATACTCGCCTCTGTTGATATTCAGAGGAAGAATGCAGTTGCTGCATTTCTGAAGAAAGCTCTTTGAAAGGTCTCTTTGTATGGCATATCACAATTGGGGACGTTTATATAAATTCATTGTATCGTCCAAATTAAATGGACCAAGACGAGACGTCTGATTTTCCAGAACTGAGCAGTGAGCACGCCTTGAAATTTCGGGGGTGGTCAACGAGAATCCAGATATCGGCTTTGCCTGCCAGTGTAGCTCCATGATCGTGCAGAGACGAGAAGAATGACCGTACATGTTGGGGGAATATAAGTGCAGCAGCTTATAACGGGCGATTTTTTCACTTTCAAGGGAAGTTTGAGGAGGTTTTAGCTTAATTTGCCACAAAATGACCGATTATAACCAGTTATTACGAAAACGTTGCGTCTATAACCGGCCAATCCTTTCAGTTCGCAAGGGAATAGGCAGAATGCGCCCTGCACGCAGTGGCATGGGGGCCAGGTCAACTGCCCGGATTGACCCGAGTTCAAGAATGGCGTACTAACTAATACAGTGGGTGGGATGGGAGGTATTTATGTATGAGAGTGGAAGAATAGTGGTTAGAGAGGAGGGTCTATGAAGTGGGCAAGATAGATATGGACAGTGTATATATGTGGGTGGAGAGGGCGGATAAAGGACGGCGAAGACAAATATTTTCCGAAGTGCTGATGAACGCAAGAACAAAAAAGGATGGAAAAAACTACAAAGTACATAGAGGTAGTAAGGGAGAGAGAGAGGGTAATTGATGAAATCACCCTCATCGTCATACCCTCAGCTGGAGCACTGCCTGTGTTCAGGCAGGTGGAACAAAAGAAACCGTCGCCTGTGATCAGGCGAGGAACGCTCGTGATCGAGCGTATATGCCTCTGAGAGCCTGTGTTCAGGCAATGAGAGCGTGGAGAAAGAGTATAGTAGGGCGAACCTCATATTGAACTTGTGAAAACTTCATCTTAACCCAACCAATCTTTCAGTTCGCAAGGGAATAGGCAGAATGCGCCCTGCATGCAGCGGCGTGGGGGCCAGGTCAACTGCCCAGATTGACCCGAGTTCAAGAATGGCTATTGGGTATTAAGAAGAAGAAGAAGAAGAAGAAAATGAAGAGTGAAGTCGGTCAATGGTATAACATAGCCGCAAGAAGAGTGGGGTTCTTTCGGATGTATATTTGGAAGTTATCGGATTTCCAGCGACCCATGGCTTGAATGATGTGATTGGGAGTTCCGATTTCGGCGAGAGCTGTAGCACAACCCGAACGTAGAGAGTGACCGGCAAACGAAGTGTTGGGAAGAACCTGTCGAAATTTACTCATGAACCATGAGCGGGAAGGTTCAGAGCCGTTCGAACGTAACCATAATTGCCAATGAGTTGGAAAAAGACGGTCATGAGAACGAAGGTAGTCGATGAAGGGATGGTATGGATCAATGGCTGGGTCAAAACGAGGGTGTCGTCTGACAATGATGCGGTTACCTTCGAAAAAAGGGTCTCCTTTATGGCTAGGAAGGTCAAATCCAAACGCTTGATTGAACCATCTGACTGTGATTCGGCGAGAGACTTTCTTGAGATTGATGTGGTTTTTGTTGTCTGGCACTGTGAGTTCTGCTAATTGCATCAGCGAGATCCATCCCGTAAGAAGCATCGTGCTAAAGAGTAGGTCATCATGAGACAGTGGAGATGGGAGGAGAGTGAGGATGTGTTTGAGTTGTGTAATGGAGAGGGGCAGTTTCCTGTTTGCCGGGGATCCATACAAGCGCTTACAACCTTTTAATGTATGCGCCACCAACATCGATGAGCGAATTTTCCAGACATCCGGGAAAAAAGGTTCCAATTGGTTGCAAATACCTGATAAGTAAGAGTCGACACTGTCAGGTTTGATTCGACGTTCATTTCTGCACATGAATACGATGTAGAAGCTGAGAGTGTCGGTAGTGGGCTCGACAGGGAAATTGTGAATTGAACAAAAAGTAAGATAAGAATTAAGAGCTGAGGTATACGTGGTTCCGGTTGATGAGTCTATTGATGCCCCAATAGCGATTGAACGTTCATGAAGAAGACGTTCAATGGCCCAAGGCTCTCGATGAGGCTGACGAGAGCTGGGCGATACGTTGAAGCTCATTTTTTCATGGCAAACTTCATCTTAACCCGATTAAAATGATTTTTGGCATTTTTTTCTATGTTCCCAGGAACACGCGACAACATTGTTTATTTTGTGAATATTTGAGTTGCAACCTTGAACTTGAACCACCATCATAACTCCATGCCTTCGGTGAGCATTTCTCTAACCTCCAGAGTCCAGAATCAGATAATTCATTCTCTTTTCGCCCTAAGCATCGTTCAAGCCGCTCTCAGAACAAACCCGACGCGTCCCATTCGATACCCTCGGTAAGTACGTTATTAGCGTTCCTATAGCCTTCAGACTCAGATATTTCATTCTCTTCACCCTAAGTATCGATTAAGCCGCTCTTCTCAGAACAACCGCGGCGCTTTCAACCCCCTCACCACTCGCCTTACCAGTTTGCAGAGCGAACAGTCCTTCATGTTTAATCATACGCTGAGCCCCACTCTTAGTCTTCGTCGTGCTCCCTCCAACTCCTCGGGCTCCAGACGACCGCCCAAAATACGATTAACCTTAAGTCCAGAAGAACTAGCCAGATACCAAAGCTGCCTAGAAGTTTCCAGAGAGCGAGGGGACCTGGCTACTGTGGCCTGTATGGAGTCCCTTATAAAAATAGGAAGAGAGGGTGTCGAACACGACTACAACTATCTCGGAGTGAGTTTTCTTCCATAACCTCTCATGAAACTCGGATGAAAATCCGAAGCAGATGCCTTACACTCCTGAGGTCCATGGTCCCCTTCGGAGAATGGATTTATCGAACGGACTTGACTTTGTTTATTGGGACACCCGACTAGGCAAGGCGAAACAGTTTTACGGATTCATGGTCATGCCCACCAATCTTGAACCCCCAACTGAGTATGACTCGCGTAAGAATGGTGTCAAAATTTCTTGGGTCGGGCCTGGAGATAGTTTGGAGGAGATGAGCAGTGGACTGAAGCCGGGATCATCGATGAATGTTGGATATGCTGGACGGAGCTATCTGATTCAGATACCGAGTGGAGATCCATCGTCGCCTGAGCCTTATGTGTCGCATCAGATTATGCTTCAGCCAGAGCCTGGTTTGCCCGAGCCCAGAATCGCGAGATATTAGGAAGATGTGACGTTTGGTTTGGTGGTCTTGGCTCATGAGTTTTTCTCTCATTCTCTCTCGCTCTCTGCTATCGTTTCGGTAACCTTGTATCATATACATGCAATCTTGTCAAATCACATTTACGGCGAATTCTAGGGGTATACGAGGAACTTGTAGGACTACTCACGCTCGACTGGGCGAGCGTAAACCCGTCAGCGACGATATGAGCACTACTAGTTGAACAATTTCGATACTAGCGTACACCTCCGCCAAGTCTTCGGAGTAAAAGAGGATGATAATGCGTCCAGCAAAGGTCTAAAAGTCAAAAGGTCGCGTGGTAGGAATCAATGGCGCGTCATATATTCAAGTATACATACAAACGATGATTGCCTATTTGTTCAATTCCACGAGATATACTACTATAGCTTGTAACCCTGTGTCTAATATAAAGTAAGAAAAACATGCAACTAGATTCGTCCGAATTGTATTAATGCGAGGGACCTGCCATAGAGAAATGCGACGTTGGAGGCATAGATGGAGTACCATACCCAGGAGTGACCACAGGCCAAGTCTGGCCAGCATCACTCGTGTAGTAGACATTGCTGCTGAGTGTAGGAGGGCTAGCGATAGGTGGTAAAGATGGAAGATGAACCTCTGGTGGAGGTGTGTGTAGACGATCAGGATGGTAGTCGAGGTTTGGGTTTACCGGAGTCTGTTCAATAATACCAGGATAGACTGTCGATATCACAGGCCAAACCTGCCCGGTCTCAGAGGTGTAGTACCCCTCCCCATATCCATGACCACTCGAGCTAGGACCGGGTTGAAGGTCCTTCCCATTCGTCTTGACCTCCGGAGACTCTCCGGCGGTCAAATCTAGTGGGCGTTTGTCTAGAGCACCGGGCGATACGTAGTTTTCGCCATACCAGGACAAAGATATAGCAGAACGGTGATGATTGTGACCTGGTCGGCGCTTGGACTCTTCAAGCCTCTTAGTTTGGCCAGGGTAATAGTCGACGGTGATACGGTCTGTGGCAACCCACGGTAACGCGTTTATATCTTTGACGAGCTTTCTGAGCCTCGAAAGGTACGAATTGAACGTCAGAGACGGGGGAGGTGAGGGTGACTTCATCTTGCGATAGTCCTCCGCAGGGAGAGGTTCTACGAACTCTGGGCTTCCGATATCAATCGGCGGAGGCACGACATACTGCGGCTGGGGCATGGTGTGGTCGACAGCCGTTGTCCCCTCCTCTGTCGTAGCTGGATAATGTGTAGTGTCCGAGGAAGAATAGTCTCGCTGATGTGAAGGTTCAGGAAGGCTAACTCGACCATTTACGGCGTACGGGGGAGTGAAAGTGTCGCTAACACCTTGAGCACGTCTACTCCCGGACCCCCACTGAATGGAAGCACCCCGAACTACCCTCTTCAGCCTGTCGAATACGAAACCACCCACGAATCTATTACCATCTCTGCCTTCTAACGCTTCTTCTTCTCTTTCGCGGCTTTGCTGCGCCTCGATATCCCGAATAGTCTCTTCCCCCGCAGGAGCCAGGAATGGGGCTGCTGGATCAAGATTGAACGTATTAGAATTATCCGGCGTTTTGAGATTGGCAGCTGCGCGTGCAGCTTGACCTTGCTCGAGTTCTTCATGAACATTATCTGTCTCTGAAAATTCCTGTCTGGGTGAACGTCGTGATCGATGCGTGCGATGAGATCGAGGGGACATCATGCGTGGAGAGCCTATGGACAAAGACCTGGCTACGGGTTGTGGCTGGGGGGTGTTATCATTGTTTGCCATCGTTATGAGTCGTCAATAGAGTTCATAGAGTGAAGCAGAGAAAGCGTAAACCTCTTCGGGTTGCAGTCGTCGTGGTGGGGAATGACAGAAGAGTGACGATACCGAACACGCTGCAAGAGTGAACCCGGTTGTCCACGCTGCCCCGCGGACATCGGGTACCTTGCGTATCATGGGATTTCGAACTCGTGTCTTTCTCAGTCTGCAACAACGATGAGCAGCCAGAGTTTGCCGACCGCTCTCAAAACTTTGGCAAATTATCGAGCCCATAACACGAGAGCTTCACAAGATGTTCTCGCGAAGGGTAGTGCCATTATCCGAAACGGTAGAGCAGCGGCGAAGTTGGGCGATGATGGTACCGTGGTTTCCCAAATTCTTGAAATCGAAAATAACGTTTGATTCCTACCCTAGTTTGGGCTTTCCTCGAGCAAGTTTTTCTCGCTGCTATTGATGTAGGGAATCTGGAGCTTGCGGATGTGGGTCATTTACTGGAAGCGAAGGGTGATGTCGTAGAACTGACACGTTTCATGCTGCAGGAATGTCTCCATAAATTATCAGATAAATTTCCTGGCTCGACACGCGTAGACGTGCTCGCTGGTATACGCATCGAGGCTTCGGAATCTCCTGAAGTAGCCCTCAAGTTCTACGACGAAATATTAAAGGAGGATTCTGCTAATGCGGTACGTTTTAATATTCCTTGGTCCATAATGGGGAGCCTGCTGATGAGGCATCATGATAGGCTGTATGGAAGCGTCGAATCTCCGTTTTGAGACGGTCAGGAAAGATTGACAAAGCCGTGGAAGAACTCAAGGAATATCTCGACACTTTCTATAACGATCTCGAAGCATGGGTTGAGCTTGCGGACATCTACTCTTCTTGCTACCAGTGCGTGCCATCTCCAGTCCTTTTTTAGTTTTTGACATTCACCTAAACTTCGATAGATACTCGTCTGCCTTATCATCTCTCTCACATACGCTCCTCCTTGCCCCTCAGAACCCTTTCTATACCCTCCAGTTCGCTGAAACCGCATATACTGCGAGCGACATCCCTCTTGCCTTCAAAATGTTCTTGGTTTGCATCGAAATTGCGGAACGTGACTTGGAAGCTGGGGAGGTCGTAAAGTCAAAGGGCAAAAATAGAGCTTCAGCGGAAGACATCGATTCAGACGAGAACGCTGGTGAGGGGATCTCTACTAGAGCTTGGTTCGGCGTGAAATTGGCATGTCATTCACTGTATTATTCTCAAACAGTACTGAAGTATATGTTCTTTTATAGTGCACCCGCATCTTACTTGCCTCAACCCCGACTTCTTCGTCTCAGACCCCGATACCGAAGCGAAAGACCGTTGAATTGATGGATGAGCTTGCAACCGAGAGGTTATTAGCTGTGTACAGTTCGAATGATGGCAAAGGAAAGGAGAGTGTTCGTGTGTGGCTTGGACGATCGTAAATACCCACAAAATTACTCGCAACTAATAAGGGCGGACGACCTTACCATTATTGCAATCTTGTCAAATCACATTTACGGCGAATTCTAGGGGAACTGCATGATCGAGTGTACGAGGAAGTAGGACCACCCACATCTGATCTGTCATTCACGATGACACATATCGCGTGGCTTTTTTTTGCTCATTCGGCATAACTCCTTCTTTACCGCCAGTATTTACTCATTTCCCTTCCAAATAGCCACAAAACAGATGAATTCTGCGATGCTGAAAATCCTTAGCCGTACCTGGAACTACCTCGTTTTCTCGAGACCTATATTTATGGCGTATCGAGGAAGTTAGGTGAGTTTACCGTTCTATTGCACCAGGAGTTTCGTGGCTGATTGGTTCGATGGTGTCAGAGTTGCAAGAAGAACCTGAAAAAGACACTATAAACCACCTTTTCATCTCTACGGTTCGGATCTTCACAATTGAATTCGACAGAAATC
Source organism: Marasmius fiardii PR-910 (assembly GCA_014904975.1). NCBI lineage: Eukaryota > Fungi > Basidiomycota > Agaricomycetes > Agaricales > Marasmiaceae > Marasmius > Marasmius fiardii. The sequence goes on from MU127838.1 coordinate 131,256, forward strand.
GTCCACCCATGAGATGCGACAACGTGGTCGAACTCAACACAGGGCTCATACATGAGGTGGGCACCAATCTCGGCGTCATCTCTGTAGAGTGAAAACCTCGACGATTTCCTTTACCCTTCTTTTATCTTCTGCACTTCAAGATCTCTCGAATTAATCAGATTCTCAAAACCACACCGCCCGTGCTATCTCGACAAAGGAACGCCGTATAGGTTCAGAACAACAAACTACTAGTACATGATTCAAACCAGATGTTTTCACGTCCGTATTTCCTCCACCGGTTGTTCAGCCCCGATGTCCTCTTAGTACAAGGGTGCATGGGTGCATGTCGCGCGTTGCGAGCCTCGAGATGGGAACCACTGGCAAGTCAATTGACTTTGCGACTTTACAGATCACCGTCAATAGTCATTAGTGCAGGTGCATTGTCTTTTTCTTAGGACTCGGAGACCTCTGAACAAGCTGAGTTATGACCTCATGACGTGTTCCGTATCAGGTCCAATTGTTTCCTCTAATTTACGAATTCATTCAATTTATATAATACACAAAACAGCGTGAAAGCATAGTCGATAGCGAAGAAAGCAAGGAAGATGTGTACAGCAAAAACAAAAAAACTAATTCAAGTGTATGAGGGAAATGATATTTGAAGTGGTCGCCAACCCTGGATCCCTCTGACAGATAACTGCCATATATGTGAATGAAGTTACCTGAATCCGGCACTGTGCCTTTAGTGGGACTCCTCATACGAGGTGACTATTAGGGTCCTGTTCAGGGAGCTTTGTTCTGGCGGAAACATGATGACCAGCTCCTTATACCCGCCGCTTCTTGAGGACCTGGTGGGGATTTTAACTAGAATTTTCTGACCTGCAGCTGCCATCAACGTCCGAGGGCTCCACTGAATCTCTTTGGGCTCTAGTTCATCGTTGATGGGGTCGAGGATGTAAAGTCTGATGTGGCCTTCTTTTCTCCAGTCGAAGTCACTCTGCGGGCCTCCAGCTTCATCGAGCGGCATGATCGTGTAACCATAAAACACTCCCTGCATTTTACCGAGCTGGGTGTCCCAAAATACTAGACCAAGATTCGTCGTGGCGTCCTCTACTTTGAAAGGAATGCACTTCAAGGGACCATGAATATTAGGGTTATAGGACATCTTGTTTTATTCCTTTGATCAGCTCCCTTAGGAGTATATATATATATAATGTCACTCACCCCAAGATAATTTTCAGGTCCTCTCGTCGGGAGAGGTTCCATCCCTCTATCAATTAGGGAGGTAAGCCTTATGAAGCTGCCCCTATCACCGCTCCTTTCTGCAGCTGCTGCCTGAAGGCTCCAGGCTTCCAGGGTCATGTCGTCTACTTTTGTGACGGATTGGTGGTTGGGTGCTCTGGCTTGAGGATAGGAGTCGCCACTAACAGAGTTTGAAGGAGCTGAAGAATGATCGGTCTGGGGGTTGTAAAATGAAGTGGCGCGTCCTTCACCTTGTTGACTGGGGCCACGGTGGGCACCATGAGAGGAATGGCTATAACGATGCTAAAAACCACGAAGAGATGAGATGAACATACGGGCTTGCACCTTTGAACGGCAGGGAAAACGTACCGTTGATGACATATTGAAAGAGATGTGAAATGGACTGCTAGGAGGATTGAAAATCCGTCAGTGCTGGATTCGGATTTGGCCAACAGTCTAGATATCTATTTCCTTTTCTCACAGGAAACTGTGTTTTTGTGGCGTTGACTCGGATTCAGAACACCGTTACCTCAGGCTCGATGAACCAAAATTGGATAAGTCCGTTGCTGGGAAAAACCTCATCAGCATTTGTCCTTTTTGGGCCCTTGTGAAATCTACACATTTCAAATGGCGGCCTTCAGCTTATAATGACCTTACCTGTCGTGAATAGGAAGGCCAAAAAACAAGCCGCATGTCACTGGGGAGTGGGGAGGAACAGATCGTAACTTTTGTCAGTCTTCCTTGATGCTCCAATGCTGTTTATCATGATCTGATCCACTTTCGGACATTATCTTTAAGTTTCAAACAAATCTAAGTGCTCGACGTAGGTCGTGCACCCACACGTACCCGCACTACTGTGGGAGGAACATTCAAATCTCGGTGGTAGTTGCATGTACTCACGCTGGGCTTCGAAAGGTCAGAATAACAGCCGAATCTTGACTCGAACTCGCGACATTTCGGTGTGGCCACTATTTCTGACCGCCACAATTTTCAACTTAAATACCCCAACAACCCCATCGTGGTGGTCAAGTTCACTGCTCTTCCAATGAGTAAGTTCTTGGGCTCCACCGGCCTCCGCTTCCATGGTCAAGTTCAAAATGATCTCTTTCTCGTTGATTTCGATCCACAGGAGCCTGCCGAAGGCGACCTACGTGTCGTTATCCAGGTAGTTGATCATGCCCTGGGGGTGCTGATGATTGAACATTGTGTGGTCTTGCCACCGGGCGAGCATGACCCTAACCCGGGCCCTGGATTTCGTTGGTATCCATCACTAGTCATTCCTCCCAACATTCATCTCCATCGAATCTTCCAGAACCCCAACCAGAACCCTCCTCCTCCACCCCCTGTCCCTAAGGTACTCGTTGAAGGGATCCTCTTAACAAATGGATATAGGGACCCCAATATATACTATGAAGCTTTTCTGTTTCCGTGGTTGTGGACGGTGGAGCTTTCCTATCCCCCCTCCACTATACATTACTTCAAACATTCTGAACGACGCCCCAGGCTGCACGATATTTATCAGCCACCCCCGAACCCGTGGCCAGTTTCAGAGGAGTATAGAACAATCAGGTGGGGTTGCCAAATAAACCAATATCGCCAAGGCCTTGGGAGGATTGGACAGTGATCGGAATCCTGTCCACGGTATAGAGCAGAGTCTGAATCAATCAGTCAGTCGACTTTTCCTCACTATAATTGACCTCAACACATCAAGCTCATTGCGAAACCAGGTGCACAGCCTCTTTGATCGAAAGATCATCAATCAATAGTGAATCTGTTCTTGGACCGACTTTGAAAGATCTCTTTGTATGGCATATCACAATTGGGGACGTTTATATAAATTCATTGTATCATCCAAATTAAATGGACCAAGACGAGACGTCTGATTTTCCACAACTGAACAGTGAGCACGCCTCGAAATTTCGGGGGTGGTCAACGAGAATCCAGATATCGGCTTTGCCTGCCAGTGTAGCTCCATGATGTGGTGGGAATATAAGTGCGGCAGCTTATAACGGGCCTTTTTAAACGATTTTTTCACTTTCAAGGGAAGTTTGAGGAGGTTTTAGCTTAATTTGCCACAAAATAACCGATTATAGCCAGTTATTACGAAAACGTTGCAGCTATAACCGGTTAAAATGATTTTTGGCATTTTTCTCTATGTTCCCGGGAGCACGTGACATCATTGTTCATTTTGTGAATATTTGAGCTGCAACGTTGAACTTGAACCACCATCATAACTCCATGCCTTCGGTGAGCATTTCTCTAACCTCCAGAGTCCAGAATCAGATAATTCATTCTCTTTTCACTCT
>MU127838.1:135537-178839 GCA_014904975.1 Marasmius fiardii PR-910
GGAGCTATCTGATTCAGATACCGAGTGGAGATCCATCGTCGCCTGAGCCTTATGTGTCGCATCAGATTATGCTTCAGCCAGAGCCTGGTTTGCCCAAGCTCAGAATCGCGAGATATTAGGAAGGTTTGAAGTGTCTCCGGGTTCATGATTTTCTCTCTCATTTCTCCTCGTTCTCTGCTATCGTTTCGGTAACCTTGTATCATATACGTGCAATCTTGTCAAATCACATTTACAGCGAACTCTAGGGTATACGAGGAACTTGTAGGACTACTCACGCTCGACTGGGTGAGCGTAAACCCGTCAGCGACGATATGAGCACTACCAGTTAAACAATTTCGACACTGGCGTACACCTCTGCCATTTCGAATGGCCTCAGCGGACCATGATTCCGTTTTCCAAATCATAATACAGTATGCTACATGACTTTTCCTTGAAATTTGAAACTCCATACATGGTGATTACTTCTTTTCCTCACGTCTCCCGACCCAATACGAACCGTTGGGGAACTCGTACTCTGCGATACTCTTCGCATGCATTTCAATGCTATTTGTAGAGACCACGATTAGCGGGATGTTAAAGAAAGTAGGACGTAAACGAACCTGTATCCCTCATTTGGATTTGACGGTACATTGTATCGTCCACTAGAGTTTATCGAGCAAGGAGTAACGAAGTGCTCGTGTAGGTGGTCCACGAATTCGAGGACGTTTCGCTCCATGGTACCGGAGACGGCGATGTAGTCGATCAAACTGCGTTGAAAACATCATTGATCAGTAAATCTGGCAGATTGATGAAGCATACCTCAAATGAATGACATATTCACATAGGCCAACACCACCTGCGTGTGGGCAAACAGGAACACCGAATCTAACAGAAAATTTAGCGGTACTACGGGTAAGACTCCGCGTAGACAACAAACTTTGCTGCCATGAGTAACACGCTAATAACCTCGCTGACACCTGCAAGACGACACGAATCGATTTGACAAACGTCGATAGCTTCCGCTTGAAGCAGTTGTTTGAAAACCATTCGATTGTGCGCGTGTTCACCGGTCGCTACACCGATGCCGTGAGGTTTGAGTCCCTTTCGGATGGCAGCATGACCAAGGATGTCATCGGGTGCGGTAGGTTCTTCGATAAACCTAGTAAGGAATGTAACCCATGCTTAGTTTCATTCGCGGAGTAGGCATCACAAACCAGCCAACGTACCAAGGTTTAATTTCCTGCAGCCCTTTCACATAATCAATCGCCTGTTGGACATCCCAAACTTGGTTGGCGTCGATCATGAGGACCGCACCAGTAGGCCCAGCATTTTTCCCCTTCAGTTCTTCGCTGTTAGGATCTCTGGGCTTTGCATTGGCGGGGAGATGTTGTGGGTCGTCGATGATGGATCGGATTATCTTGCCACGGCGCAAGTCGTTTGCCTGGTCAGCTCCCACTTTCATCTTGAAATGGTTAAAACCAGCGGCGACGGCTTCTTTTGTGAGACGGGCGACTTTTTCGTCGGTGTACCCAAGCCAACCAGCGGAGGTGACATATGCGGGGTATCTACAGATATTTGGTAAGTGTTGAGGGGATGAGGTTTTTAAGTTTGATTCCACACACCCAAGCTCCCGGACCCGAGCCTCGCGTTCCTTCTTGGTAGCTTCCCTCGCTTTTAGCATCGCTAACGCCTCTTCTTTGGTGATAGCATCGGAGATGTACCGCCAAGCTGCAGACCGAACGAATTCTTCCGGTGTGAAATCGACAACGAGTTTCCACAAAGGCTTTTGGCGAGCTCGTGCGTACATGTCCCAAAGCGCGTTGTTGACGGCACCTAGAGCGATATGAATGACCCCTTTCTCTGGGCCAATCCTAGAAAAGGAAGAGTGAGACTGTTGTATGAGATTGTAATGTAGTAAAAACGGACCAACGAAGCTGAGGGTCAGCATTGAGGTAGTCCCAGGTTTTGCCCATGTCAGCGAAGAGAGTTTCGGTATCTTTCCCAATCAGACGTTTGGAGAGTTCTTTGATTGCTTCAATCACCTTTTTGGTTCGGTCCATTGGATTGAGTTGTCTAAACACAATTCGCACACTCACGATTTCGTTTCCGCGACCGATTGTGAAGGTCATTCCGTGTCCGACTAGGTTTGAATCTGTCTTTAGCGTGACGTAGGCAGAAGAGTAGTCGCAGTCGGTGTTCCTGGGTGTTTCGTGTGAGAGTTGGATATTTGGCTTACAGACGTTGCACCTACATAGCGTCAGTTCCATCACCCGTCAACGATGTCGGAAATCGGACGTCTGTGGATAACTCGTCAGATAATGACTGTTCCGACTGAAGATGGTACCACAGACCATGAGTTTCACAGGCAGTAATTGTGGGCATAATGAATGAGGTGGAAGTGTGGATAGAAGGGAATTCGGAGAAATATACGTCGATCCTTGTGTAAAAAGCCTTGCTTTTTATAGTTCTACCGCCTCCCATCCTACGGCTATCCGGTCCGCGGTCCGCCTTCAACGGTCCGTTCCCCAACCTGCCCCGGATTTCCGCTATTTGTCCGTTGTAATTGAGAGGGGCAAAGCTCGGTGTCTCTACGTAGATTGAATTGCTGAAGAGCATTGACTTTGTGCATTGCCACGAGTGCTTTGAATATAAGAAGCAAGAAAATACCTCAAATTTGCTTCAACAGACCGTCAGGCTGTAAGGAGGACGGATCCAATTTGGAAGGGGTCCGGAGCTTTTACATCGTTCACGTTCAGGTCTGATCATCTCATGAGCGGGAAAGAAGCTGATATAAAGCGGGATTTCAGGCAATGATTTATATCTGCACATCACCTTCTCTGGTACCAGTCGCCCATGAAATTCGTTCAATGCTGAACATGGGCAGTGAGCTGCTACGAGCCCAAGTATATGCACATGGTTCAGCTCGGGTATTCTTGACGGCTCCTGCGGTGATCCACCGATGAAAAGGTTTCGTGAAGCTATAGTGACAACAGCCGCAGCCGTGAATGTTGGTATCGATCATGGAGGGGCAGCTTACCTAAGATTGCCCCTTTTACTGCCAGCCTATAATTCCTCCCTCCTCAGGCTCTCACTCTCTTATACTCCCACAACTTCCCCATACTATCAAAGCGTTTCACAAACAGTCCTCTCTTTTTACCATAGAACATTAGAGAATGGCCACGAACTCTCAAATTCAAGCTGCTAGCGCCAGCCCTATGCCTGCTGGTGTCACCAATCCAGACTATAAACCTTTACCTGGACGCTTAGGGAACTTGACGCAGTTACAGTTGCATGCGTTGGAGAAGCTGAAGAAGGAGCTCAAAGAGGAAGGTCATTTCGTCGAAGAGAGGATGAATGATGCCACTCTCCTGAGGTGAGTATTCGGCTTGTCTGTTCTCTCATTCTCGAGGAATGGGTCGCCAATTTCTTCCCTGTTTCATCGCCTTGAATTTTTCGTTTGATTTCATAAATCTACAGGTTTCTCCGTGCTCGGAAGTTTGACGTTGCATTGGCCAAGGCGATGCTCCTTGATTGCGAAAAGTGGAGAAAGGAATTCGGTGTGGATGAAATCAACAAGTGCGTTTACCAGAAATCACTGCGAAGAGTGTAACTCTGATATCTTGACCGTTACAGGGATTTTGACTTCAAGGAAAAGGAGGAGGTCGACAAATACTACCCACAATTCTATCATAAGATGGATAAGGTCCGTCACCGCCTTCTCCTATCGAGACCGATCCGGTAACTCCTTGCAGGAAGGAAGACCTATGTACATTGAACGTCTAGGCAAATTGGATATCAAAGCCCTCTATGCAATCACTTCTCAAGAACGCCAACTTAAACGACTTGTATGGGAGTACGAGAAATTCCTTTCCACCCGTCTTCCCGCCTGCTCCGAGGCAGTTGGAAACCCAGTCGAAACCTCTTGCACTATCCTCGACCTTCACAACGTTTCTCTCGGCAACTTTTATCGCGTTAAGGACTACGTCAGTCAAGCATCATCTATAGGTCAAAACCGTTACCCGGAATGCATGGGGAAATTCTACATCATCAACGCTCCTTACCTCTTTTATACAGTGTGGGCTTTGATCAAACCCTGGCTGGATGAAGTCACGGTTGCGAAGATTGCAATTTTGGGGAGTAACTACAAGGAGGAGCTGTTAAAACAAATTCCAGCGGAAAACTTACCGAAAGATTTTGGTGGGACTTGTGAGTGTGAAGGTGGATGTTCTTTGAGTGATGCTGGACCTTGGAGCACGCCTCAATGGAGGGAGAAGGAGGTCAAGTTTGAAAACGGACACGCGAACGGTGTTGTGCCAGGGGCGTAGAGGCTTTGGGATATAACCTGGGATTCTGGACATCGTTTTAGATACGCGTATGTATACAGTAGTATGCCTTTAATTTTCTACTACTTACTGGGCAAGATTATTGTATTACGAGCAAGCGCCCAATAAGCGCTACCGTTCAAATTGCAAAATCGATCGCAGCCTTCAGCGCTGAGCTTCCTACATCCTACACATCCGCCACCTGGCGCCAGTCACAAACTCTTCTCCGCCTTCCCCAACTCCCAATTTGCATTCCAATCATGACACAGTGTGTTTCACCCGTTTTTTAAATTCCCTGGGAGGTTCTCGGCTTTGCAGAGCACATCGTCACACTACTATGTCAACTTGAACAGGGCTCATTTTGTGATCCCCAGTTGGATCTTATACCAGAACAATACGTCAATGCTCTCGCACGAGGAGTCCTGGCGAACTTGGCCAGCAAGCTCAGCCACGCCAAGGCTTCGGACATGAAACTGGCCTTATCACAACATCCGGGTGGCATGCCGGGTACATTCATCGACGTCTTTGCAGCAACGATATCAAGGATTCATCTGTGCTTTTTTAACGCTACGAGGACCATATCACCATAGGCAGCCAGGGTCTAGCTGAGAAAGTGGGGCCTACAAATTCAACAGCTTTTTTCCGTGTTTCACTGTCTTGGCGAATTTCCTTCGATGAGGGGATTAAGTCTCATGACAAAAAGCCGTGACATCCATGAAATGTATCGGCCAAGACAAATCACCATATAAATTCCATTTCGTGAGCGTTTCTAATTTCCCCCCTGGCATGAAAAAAGCTTCTCATCAGACCAATGGACAAACCACCCATACAACAGAACCTTCCACGAACCGACTACAAGATGTTCTTCTCTCTTCCTATACTCGTAATGCCTCGGACATTGTCAAACACTTGAATTCTAGCAGTGGGGATGGCCTTTCGCTGGAGGATGCGGCGGGCAGACTTCACGAGTGAGCTCTTCAAGTTCCGTATCTCTTACCCTTACAGGTGACTGATGATCGACGTTGTATAGATATGGCGAGAACGTTCTCGATGGAGGCGGTGGAGCCTCCGTTCTCAAAGTCCTCATTCGCCAAGTCGCAAATGCTCTTACTCTCGTCCTCGTTGCTGCTATGGCCCTTTCTTATGGTGTACAAGATTGGGTCGAAGGCGCAGTCATCACCGCAGTCATCGCTATCAACGTCGTTGTCGGATTCTTCCAGGAATACAAGGCAGAGAAGAGTATGGACGCTCTACGGTCCCTTTCTTCGCCCACTGCGAGTGTGATTCGAAATGGAGAACCTGTATCTGTACCAGCGAAGAATGTTGTCCCGGGGGATATTGTTAACATCAAGATGGGTGACGTCGTCCCTGCCGATTTACGATTGATATCTGTCGCGAATTTGGAGATTGATGAGGCGTTGTTGACTGGGGAGGCGTTACCTGTCCAGAAGATAACTGAAGCCATGAAAGTTGAGTCGGACTCTACCGGCGAGGTGTCAGCTATTGGTGTTGGTGATCTTGTGAATATGGCTTTTGCTAGTACCGTTGTCACCAAGGGTCGTGGGTCCGGTGTGGTTGTGGCGACTGGAATGCGAACTCAAGTTGGTGGAATTGCTTTGTCTATGAGCAAGACTCGTCCGGATGGAAAGGAGGAGCTACCTAGGAGAGTTCGTCTCTATGAGAAGATCATGACTTTGGCGGGGCTTAGGACTGGTACGCCGTTGCAGATCAAGTATGTTCTCTTGTTTTTGTTATCCTTATTGACCGTTGACCGGCCTTCTTATCATAGGCTCGGTAAACTTGCGTATGTTTTGCTTGCCGCAGCTGTAGTCTTGACAATTGTCGTATTCGGTGTTGCTGAGGTATTTCATCTTTATCGGTCTCCTCTGCCGGGTTCACGCTGAAGGTTGTTCTAGTTCCACATATCCAACGAAGTTGCAATATATGCCATCGCACTGGCCATTGGCGTCATACCAGAGGGTCTTATTGCCGTCTTGACTATCACGATGTCAGCCGGAACGATTCGTATGGCTAAGGAACATGTCATTGTTAGGAGGCTAAATGCGCTCGAAGCCCTTGGTGGTATAACGTATGTATATCCTTCGTATCTTACTGCACCAAATCAGCTCAGTTCCGTTCCAAGTGACATTTGCTCTGACAAGACGGGAACATTAACGCAGGGAAAGATGATTGTGAAGACGGTTTGGATACCTTCGGCCGATGGATCACCTAGGGAGTTGGACGTCGAGTCGACCTCTGGTGCTCTCAATCCTGAGGGTCGTGTGTTGGAAGGACGTGATGAGAAGAAGGTCGTTATCGATCCAAATGATATAGACTCTGGGTTGAAGGAACTCGTCACGGTTGCGTCGTTGTGCAACATCGCTACGTGAGTCACTGAGAGACTACATAATCTTTTGCCAACGGTTTTGTTGAAATGGCTTTTCTTTAGAATCACAAAGGACAAAGATAACGACAATCTCTGGACTAGTACCGGAGACCCGACGGAAGTCGCTCTTCAGGTCTTTGCGCACAAGTTTGAAATGGGTCGGCCTTGTCTTATCGTTGATCCTGCCCCGAACGTTTCCGACGGAGACACGATCGACACAGTCCTGGACGAGAAGGATCGTACGACGCCGACTTCTAAGCGGTACCAGCTTAGGAATGAATTTCCCTTCGACTCTTCTCTCAAACGGATGTCTATGGTCTATGTCGATCTTCTTTATCCACTACAGCCGCTCTTACTCCTCAAAGGCGCCGTTGAACGTGTTTTGGATGCAAGTACTTCGTACTTGAAGGACGGCGAAGTTGCTGGGTTGCATGAGAAGGGTAACGCTATGCCCGGTACAGAAGTTGCTCCTCTCGACGAGACTGCTCGGAACGTTATTCTGGCCTCCATGGAAGAAATTGCTGCTCAAGGGTTACGAGTTTTGGCCTTGGCTTCGAGGAGACTGGATCTGCGGGAAGAGATCAAGGACTCGGCTTCCCTCGAAGAGAAGGCGGATCCTTTGCGACGCCTTACGCGAGAAGAAGTCGAACGTGATTTCGTTTTCCTTGGGCTTGTCGGCATCTATGATCCTCCTCGCCCGGAGAGCATCTCTGCTGTGAAGGCTTGTAAAGAGGCGGGTATTACTGTCCACATGTGAGTTTACTTTGCGCCTTGCTCTATGTTAGCGAGAGGGCTAACAGCTGCAAATAGGTTGACTGGTGATCATGCTGCGACCGCGACTGCGATTGCAAGGGAGCTCAAAATTGTTGAACCAGACGCCCCCAAGGGAGCTATCATGCACGTAAGCCGCAGCGTTTGTATTTGTTCGCTGTCGGGACATGCTGACATCTTTTTGTCAGGCTACGGAATTTAATAAACTTACGAATCAAGAAATCGATGCGCTACCTACTCTTCCGCTTGTCATTGCCCGCTGTTCCCCAGAAACCAAAGTCCGAATGATCGAAGCTGGACGTCGGAGGGGCAAGTACCTCGCTATGACTGGTGACGGTGTCAATGATGCCCCTGCGCTTTCTTTGGCGCCAGTTGGGATTGCGATGGGTTTGGCTGGATCGGATGTTGCGAAAGACGCGTCGGATTTGGTGTTGACTGATGATAATTTCGACTCGATTCGATCGGCTATACGTGAAGGTCGAAGGCTTTTTGATAATATCCAACGTTTCATTCTTCACTTACTTAGTGTGAATGTTGGAGAGGTTTTGCTCTTGGTTATTGGTTTGGCTTTTAAGGATCATAATGGAGAGTCTGTGTTTCCGTTGAGCCCGTTGGCGGTGTTGTGGATTAATATGATTACTTCAAGGTGGGGTTTTTCTTCGACTCGATTTTTTTTTTTTGTTTTCATCGTTTATTCAACGTGTCTCTACTTAGTGCCCCCGCATTCGGATTGGGTCTCGAGAAGGCGGCTGTTAACGTGATGAAACGACCTCCCCATAGTATGAAGGATGGAATTTTTACCTGGCCGGTCATCATCGATGTCATTTTCTACGGAACGATCATGGGTGCCACCTCCATGTTAAGCGTGAGTTCCTTGTTTGAACGCTTATGATATTGCGCCTCAAGCCTCTTCCTTTCTCAGTGGGTCGCAGTCATGTACGGCGGTTTCGATGGTCGTCTAGGAAGCAACTGTAACGGGGCCGATAATCTTGACGCATGTAACCCTGTGTTCCGTGCTCGGTCTGCGGTCTTTGCAACGCTTATTTTTGACATCTTGTTCTACTCTTGGGAGCTCATGTCCCTTGATCGTCCGTTTGTGAACATGACTCCTGGTCAGCCGTTCTGGGTCGATTTGTGGGGAAATCAAGTTTTGTTCTGGTAAGTCTTCCTATTTCAGAGATGGAGATTGACTGGCCTGACTTGATGTCGATAGGTCTGTCATCATCGGATGTGCTAGCGTGCCTTTGACGATCTATATACCTGGATTGAACACCAAGGTGTTCCATCAAACGGCGATTACTTGGGAGTGGGGAGTTGTTGTTGGGATGACTTTTGTGTTCATTGTGTCTTGTGAGTTGTGGAAGGCACTTGTAAGGGGAAAGCCTTGGTATGCTAAGCTGGCGAGGTGGGAAGAAGAGGCGGCGGAGCAGGTTAAGGACGGAGAAGTTTGATGGTTTTCATTATGCCCTCTTTTGCTACCTGTTTTCAATGGCGACGCGACGATCGAACGAATGTACGATTAGCTACGTATCCGTTTATGCCTCCTACAAGTTTTGCCAGTTCCAAACTGTTTTCGTTCTAAGCAAAGCGAGTCGAAGGTGAAGCTGACGAGGGAAACAGGTGTTGGGTGGCGGCGGGCCGATGGCCACGAGTCACTCGACGCTTACCGTACTTTGCTAGCTTGCTTTGGACTGTAGCATTCACCACCATCGAAGTTCGACGCGGTCCATTCAATCTCGCCTAACCGTCAACTCTCATCGATTCACATACGCGTGCCGACGATGAACTACACGGAAATCAGTTCATCTCATTCAAACGGCCAGGATCAGATCTAGAGAAGATCCATGCTTATAAACGAGTCGGCCCTCGTTGGTACCTAGTCAGCATTTTGCGCGGCTTATTTCACCTTTCACGGGCTGCCATATGAAGCTTGAGACACCCCTCTATCTGTGGTTATGAACTCGATGGTTGGTAATGTTGGTCCTCACTTCCGTATCAATCCCCAAGCTTGTAGATCTTCTAGGTCTATGGTAAGAGCACTCCGACTCAGCGTTCGATTAGCAGCCCGGGTATCAATAGTCACCCCAGATACCAAAACCATCGGGATGCTACGAGCGCAAAAAAAGCTAATAGTTCAAGGCCAGAGCTTTTGGATACGTAGGTACGTGAACCACATTCCAAAGTTTCTACGTTGATTCTCCGTCTCAGCTAACCTAACCTCACGTTAAGTCGTTCACCGCAACGGGCCCTTATCCCAATGCTTTCATCCCAATCTGGATTCAAACCCCAAAGATGTATCCTGATCAGTGAGAGAAAAACTTCCATTCCGACCCATACATACGGCCCGTTCTTCACACCATCTGAACTGCCGACAAGATTGAAACAGCCAATGTAGCCAACGACCACCATGCCCATTCCGAGAGCCATAGCGGACTGATAGAGCCAGAGAATCCAATCAATGGCCAGCAAGGAAGCTGCTTGCATCTCTTGAGCTGCCCATTGGTCCCGACGTTGACGTTCGGGATCTTGGGCATGATGATGTTGACGTGCTGGGGAGCGGTGAGGAAGTAAGGACAGGGAAATGCTGACAATACTGAGAGACGAGGATCGGAGTAGGGAAGGGAAGCAGGTGTAAAGTTTGTCTTCGAGGCAATCCCTGAGTCTATGTCGCGACTGTTTCAACTGACATTGCAACTCTTCATCATTTAGATTATAGTCTCTCTGATGGCGCATGAGTAGCAGTCGTGACTGGACGATACAGACAATTCGACGCTGGAGCGACAACTGGATGAATACCACGCACAGGAATGAGCCAAAGGACCGAAAAGCGGGGGAAAGCCATGCGAGAGGATCGTTCCACTTGTCGCTAATGAGATAGAGATAGGGAGTAAAGCTGATTACAGACAGAAAGGCAGATGTCAATATCAGCCCGACATTCCATGGAATGTGTTTTGCAAAGTTATAGAGTGCTGACTGTCCAACACAGTCTGCAAAACGCTAGTGTCATGAATGTATGTACACGATTTTTACTCACTATTTCGAGATCTTCTGCGTTGGGTTGCTCTCTGTCAGTTTCAAGCTTTTGTCCCCGTTTGCTCCATCCGGACCATACCACATCTATAACAAGTCTGGGGTCGTCGATATGCTACTCCTCCAGCAGTTTGCGCAAACGGACCTCGGCACCGTATTCATTTGTCCCCGGTTCAACCATTACAAGGGAAGAATTCGTTCCCGTGGAGCTGAGGCCCACGTTGTCTAGCCAGATTGTATCGTTGAAATTCCAATCGTTGAGGTCGAGGTAGCGATTAACGTCACATAGGCTGTCTTGGCGACCCCAAGGCTTCCAAAGATCGATAACGGTGTCGCCGCAGCGTAAAGGAACCCTTTGTCAAGAGCAGATCCTGCATGGCGCTCACACTGCTCGGTTCCCAGAAGAGGAAGAAGGGCAGATATGTCCTGAATACCACCCGATAGGGTATCGCCAAAGTTTTGCTTGTTGTCTGGTAGCAAAGCTTTTTAGCAGGAAGTGGAAGAGAGTCAAAAAAGCGACACACCCCCAGACATGATATCGTAGATGGCGAAGGAGGAGGCTAGAATAACGTTTGTACTCGTAAGGATGCCAGTGAGGAGACCCTCTGCCATGATTTCTTCGCTTTCTGGGGTTCCATTCGAGCGATGTCTTTTGCCAACTTTCGTTCCTCTGAGCCCTAGTTCCGTTTCTAATCCTCACTGGAGGCTGTCATTCGACTAACCCGCCTTCAATCACGATGTGGGAGCGAGGTTTTTGTTATGGCAATTTTAGGGAATCGGTGATGTTCGGAACCTCTAGGTCGTCAGTTTGAGAGAGAAGAACATACTGGCAGCCGGTGAACCGACCACTATCCTCGACCCCGTACATAAATGCTATTGCAACCGACTCCGCATCATCCAACGTCTGGGTGGTTTGTTTCTGCATTTTTGCCGCTTTAATTGTAACAATTTTCAGCAACTCGTCCGCCGTGACCAAAACTTGCGAGAGGGCGCTCAGGCCAACGGCACCATCGGAAATGGCGGAAATGTCAAAGCTCCGGCGCTCAATTGACCACCATCGATTCATATCACTTCCCTTGCTTTTATTTAAACGGGAATCAAATCATTCGAGTCGCCCGTCTCCCTCAATACTTTTACCATGGTTCTCCTGGTCACCTCTGATAATGAACAATTCACTGTTGATAGAGAGGTCGTTGAGCGCAGTGTCCTCATCAGAAACGTGCTAGAGGGTGAGTGTGCTGCGCTTGCTAGTTCTCTGTGTTCCCTCATGTTCTTTCACACCAGTCGTCGGTGAATCCGATGAGCCCATTCCCCTTTCAAATGCCTCTTCCACAGTTCTAAGAAAGGTATCTTGATCTCATTAAGCCCTTCACGGCCACCTTTTTTCATCCGACTATTACTCAGGTTCTCGAGTATTGCGAACACCATCGTGACGAGCCACTTCCCGCTCCTGGCGCCGATCAAGATCGTACACGTAGGGACACAACTAGTAGCAGCGAATGGGATCAGAAATTCATGGCCGTCGATCGAGAAATGATCATGAAGATCATTACTACTGCAAACTATCTTCAACTCCAGTCGTTACTGTGTGTATGGACCGCGTTTACTTGGGGTCGTTTCTGATGTGCCCCGCAGCGACCTCGGCTCCCAGACTGTTGCAAACATGATGAAAGGAAAGACCCCCCAGGAAATTAGGAAACTATTCAACATTGTCAATGATTTCACTCCCGAGGGAGAGGTGTGTCCTCTACAACAGATTCTACTTACCCCACTTTCAACATGTTATCTTCATCTTTCAGTCGATGCAGCCATCACCTCTAGAGGATCTCTCCGCTACATGGGCTTTGCTTGAAGAGAGTTTGGACTCTATGATGAGCTCTAAGGATCAGATGGGTCTGTCTTCAAAGAAGGTAACATCTCAAATTGTTGAGCCGATGCTTCATCCAGAGATCACTATTGTTCCCTCTGCCCCTCAACCAACAGTACATGTCCCTGTATGATGCTGTGTACAACTACAGTACGGCTCCTAGAGGTTCTGTTGGTGGCAGCAGTAGAAGTATGTAGATTTTCATAGTTTCATGTCAGATGGTGATTGCTGACGTTTTGGCTCTTTGGAGCTGGTGCGAATCTTATGGGGGCTGATCTCTACAGCCGACTTGTCGAATACTTTGCTGCCCACCTCAAGGCACTTTGCAATGTAAGGGAAGAATTCAGGAGTTACCGTTGCTGTGTGACTAATGATTTTCTTCCAGAAAAGTGAAGCTATAGATGGAGAAGCTCTTCCACAATACTATGTAGATGAGTGGGATCGGTATACAAGGGGAGCAAACTGTGTCGATAAGGTGTTCTTGTACCTTAACAAGCACTGGGTGAAACGTGAACGGGATGAAGGGAGGACAACCATCTACCCGGTTTATACAGTGCGTCATAATCCTTTGAAAGCACTAATGATCTGAGCAATTTTTCTGCTCACAGCTTGCATTGGTCCAGTGGAAAAACAGTTTGTTTGACCCAGTCAATCAAAAGTGCACAAAGCTGGCTAATGCTGTTCTCCGCCTTGTTGAGAAACAAGGGAATGGTGAAGCTGTTGATCAAGATCTAGTGAGGAGAGTCACAGGTTCCTTCATTGCTTTGGGCCTTGATAATTCAAATCAATGAAACATTCCTTAAAAAATATTTTGAGCCATAGGACTATGGGTAATTCTGTATGTTCTTTTACTATGGTTTATCACAGTGGTTTTAATATTTAGATATGAATAAATTATGCACAGTTATGCTATGTTGGATCCAATGTCAGTATAAGGTAGAACATTGAAGAAAGGAATTGGACACAGAGTGAGTTGTGATAGTGGATTGGGCTAGAACTTGAATGATGATGATGTCCTCCTGGACAATAGTCCTAAATATCAATAGCAATTTCCTGCAAAGATAATAACCCAATGACATTGCCAGATCTCTGCAGAAGATTGATTGATGGATGAGCAAGTAATCTCTCACTGGAGGGGGTTTGGCTGTATAGGTGCCAGTGGGGTAAAGGGCAGCAATGATTGCCATTACCAACTGTATATAAGTAATATATAAAGTGTATAGATAACAGATAACACAGAGCAGAAGAAAGTAAATGGCATGTCAAGTGACTGCAGCAAACTGATCCAGATAATGCTTTAACAATCTCTTAAAAAGTATGAGAGATGAGAATTCTACCCTTGTAGAAGGTTCTTCTCAGTCCAGAGAAATGGGGATGACAGTGATAACATTTTCAAGCTAACAGGTACATTTTTGATGACCAAAATAAAGTAACTGAAGATAGACAAAATTTTCTTTTATTCCCATCATTTTCAAGTTTGCTACTTCTACCCAGCATGTTACATTCCATCTAGGTCTTGAGAAGGTGGGTGATAACACAAATTGGTCCCCTAGTGTCAGGCCTGTTTTGAGTTGACCATCGAAACATACCTCTCCAGCAGGTTGATGGAGACGCCCTCAGTTTCTGTTCATTTCAGACATACCCCACATTTGGTTCTTTCTAATCAATTCATTGTACACTGCTTTTTACTGCCTCACTCTGCTTTTCACTGCCTTGTTGCTTGTACCGCACATACAGTTACCATTTTTATCATTTCACATCTTGGATTCATACTTCAGTATTGTTTGGTACTTAACATATTTAGACTCTGTACAAACAGTAGCTAGAGTAAGGACACCAACTTGCCAGTAAAATAATCATTTGAATCTTTTCTCCCACTTTTCTCTGTCTCTCACCTGTCACTCAACAGCTGCACAATATTGCTGAGGCTGCTGGGAGTATCACACAAAGTGATAGCTGCCCATGACTAGCAAAGGTGAGTGTTGATCACCATCTTAATTGCTGACCATCAAGTTTTCTAGGTTATTGGATCACACTTATGCTGCCAGGTCTCGCAACTTTCACGGTACATATACCTCCTTGTTGATTGAGGAGTATTTTATTAGCCGACACTAGTAGCATGAAATAATGTATTTTTCACCCACTGGTGTTGATTGATGTTTCATCATAATGCCAAATAGTTTCTACCTCCAGTTCAATTCATATATAGCAGAATCTATGGTCTGGAAAGTGGAGCACTTGTTGAGTGTGATCTCATGTTTGGTGCAGCTCTCTGAATACCATTAATCAAATACAACATTAAAGACCTACTAAGGCCACTAAAGACATGAATGAGAAAAGAGATGTGACTCAAGAAGTGTGGTGTAACAAAAAAATTTTTTTTTGACTTTTTGAAGTTATTGTAAGTTGGTCAATCCATGATTGTTTTTCATTCCCTACTCTCTGCTAAAATATTGTCTGTCTGGGGCATTGAAGAGCTGTTTCCTTCCATTTGATCATTGTCTGTCTCCCTTGTTATCATTTGTGGTGTGATTTCTAATTGATGTTGGTTTAGACGGAAACTTGGCATCTATGTAACCCTGCAGTTCAAAATCCCTTGTTTTGTTGCTTGGAGAAAATAGTGCTATCCGAACCTCAAAATTGCCTTTTTCTAAATCAACTATGATGTGGGATTTCTGTTTGCCACTTCCAGGTGCAATGAGTGTTGACTGTGGCAGTAGCATCCATTCCCCTTCCAAATTGGCTCTTAGACGGACCCTGGCTTGGATTTCACTTTTTTTTTCCTGGCCATCACAGTCAAATAGTGCCTGACTTGGTGAGATGTCAAGGGAAAGTGTAACTTGACCAGAAAATGGAGTATGGACCAAGATGAGGCATTCAGTAAGGCCACCTCTAAGTATCAAAACAGTATCAGGAAAGTTTGGGACCGCAAATGGTTTCCAACAGCCCTCCCCCATCTTCATATAATGTTCAAGCACAACTTCAGATGGCCTTGTCATCCTAAAGTTGGAGTCTTCTGCCTCAAATGCAACAAGATACTCAAACTGGTTGTTGAATTGGTTGCTTTCCCACCACTTTCTCCGGTTCTCTAGCAATTGGCCTTGGATCATATTTTGGGATTCCACACTATCCAGAGGTGGGCATATTATCGCAACTATCTGGGTATGGGTTTTGAGAACTTTTGAGAGAAGACTAGGAAGCCCGGGTGAATAAGGAATATCAATGACATCAAGAGTGGTGAGTTGGTTGTAGCTATAGCATGGGGTCCATTGATCTGACTGGTGGGCTAATGAGGCTAAATGAGTGAGGAATTCTAGTCCTCTGCTATATGGTACTGATAGTGAGTACCAAGGAGCATCCAGGCACAAAACAGAGGCATTGCTACACATTATGCCCTGCACATGATACTCTGACAGCCCATGTCAAAGGAGAGGTATGGATGGAAGAAGGTGTTGACAAAGAATGTAGTAGACTGAGGTAGATCCAGCAAGCTATGCTTCCCCCTCCCCTTGAAGGTTAGATGAAGTTCAAGGAAAACCAACTCCACCTCTAATTGGAATTGAAATGCCTTTATCCTGGTTTCCCATACCAGACAATTTTTTCCCTGTCATCTTTGTATAAGCCTTGGACCACAAAAACTGGCAGATACTGTGCAAAGGCTCAGGTAGTCTATTGATTTTAGCTTCTATAAATTTTGCTGGAACCCACTCTGGTGATGGCCAATCCATATTCCCTTGGCTGCCAGTGAAAAATTCTGAAGACTGATCAGAATCTTTCCATCTGTCACAGAGATCTGACACACCACTATCCCACTGATCAGCAAACTTCAACCACTTGTCATGTGGACAGAGTGGCCCAATTTGCTGCCTTTCAACATCCATTTGCTCCCTCATTTGAGCTATCCCTTCAAGAGTGAGACGGAGGGGAATGGATGTATCATGGAATTTATGGCGGGCAACCTTAACAAATTTGTTGTGTTGCTGGCATAAGAAGGCCTCCAAGGCCCAACTTTCAAACAGGAACAAGAACAATCTGTTCATGATCATAATATGATCTTTTGTGGTACAGAGTGGACAGATGAGCTAAATAGTAGAGGGTTGTGAAACTGACCACTTGGATCCCTCTCTAACAATGAGTAAATGAGTTTGCTCCTTTTGAACATGAGCCTAGATTTATGAGACCAGTCACTTGCACTTTGTTGATATTGCTTATCAGATTCAGTCAATTGACTAATAACCTGGCCACCAGTAGGCAATTGTGAATCTAGCTGAAGATTCCAATTGAGAATCAGTTTGTTGCGGGTTGTGTGAACAGAAGAGTGGAAAGTTTTCTGGAATGTTGGCAAACATTCTGATAAACCTCACCAGAAAGAGGAGTCTGGCTTTTCTGTATCTCACCCTCAATTGTAAACAAAAGAGATGTGGTGTGAGGGAGCATTGTGCAGCGAGACATAAAAGTCCTGGGTGTAAAAGAAGAGGTCTGGTCAAAGACCAGACATATTGAAAAGGGGGAGTGTGCATAAAAGGTAACTGTACACAGCACCTTGCTGGTACAATTATTACCAATATCCATAATGGGAATAATAGCATAAAAGAGTGAGGCAACACCAGTGGACTTGAAGCAAGATAAAGGTCCAATGAAGGAAGAGGCCTGAGTCAGAAATTCATTCTCAGAGTAAGCAATGAAAGTTGCTCCTGAGTATGAAATGTGTGTTAATTGAATGAGACTTGGCTTTTAAGAAAGTGGGGGTAGTTATGAGTGGAAAGTAGGGCTTGGTTTTAGAATCCCCTTCATTGACTGGTGAGGCAGTGACAGTTTCCTTCAATTTGAGTGGCCACTCCAATCCTGTGCTATCGTCCCAACCTGGGTTCAAACCCCAAAGCATTATCCTGACCAATGAGAGGAATGTTTCCAACCCAACCCATACATATGGCCCATTCTTCACAACATCTGGACTGCCAACGAGATTGAAACAACCAATATATCCAATCACTACCATTCCAATAGCCATAATAGCCTGATAGAGGCAGAGAACCCAATCAAAGGCCAGCAGAGAAACAGCTCTTGCCTCCCTGAGATCCTGAACATCCAACAAGACATCATGATCAAGTTGTGGAATTGCCTGTCCCTCCTGGTGTTCTGGATCCTGAACACAATGCCCATAATGCAAGATTGAAAACAGAGCTGTAAAGTGGGAACAAAGTGAAGACAGGGAAGGGCAAGGAAAGCTAACACATAGTGATGACAGTGAAAGGAAGGGGGAAGGAAGAGGGGGTTGGAGAGGAAAGCAAACGTGAAGGTTGTCCTCAAGATAATCCCCCAGTGCATGCTGTTGTTGTAGTTGCTCTAACTGATGCTGTAACCCTTCATCAGTGATATTATGATCTCTCTGATACTGCATGAGTAGTAGCCGTGACCAGACAATGCGGACAATTTGACGCTGGAGGGACAACTGGATGCATACCACGCATAGGAATGATCCAGATGACCGGAGAGCAGGAAACAGCCATGCAAGAGGATTATTCCATTTGCTGCTAATGAGATATAGATAGGGAGTAAAGCTGATGATGGACAGAAGGGCAGATGCCAATATCAACCCAACATTCCATGGAACACACTTTACAAAATTATGGAGTGTTGACCCAACACGCCTTGCAGAGTCGCAAGTCTGAAGAGCCAAGTGTTTGAGTTACACGATATTTATTCTACTCACCATTCCAAAATTTGTGGTGCTGGGGTATGAAGGCTGCTCTTCCTCGGGTGATTGGGGTTGCTCTCCATTGGTCCGGGGCTTTTGGGGAAGTTCTCCATCTGTTTCAGACTCCTTTCCCCCCCCCGTTTTGTCCACCCTGTCACCATCAGGTCTGTAATGTCGGCAAGTCTCGGGTCATTGATATACTGCTCCTCCAGCAGTTTGCGCAAACGGACCTCGGCACCATATTCCTTTGTCTCCTCTTCGATTGTTACAAGAGAAAAGATCGCTGCCTTGAAACTGAAACCTGCGTCATCTAACCAACGTACACCTCGGAACTTTGAGTATGTTGTGGTAGCGAGTAATGTCGCAAAGGCCATCTTGACAACACCTAGGCTTCCAAAGATTGATAAAGGTGTTGCCGCAGCATAGAGAAAGCCTTTGTTTAGAGCACATCCTGCATGGCGCTCGCATTGCTCAGTTCCTAGCAGAGGAAGAAGGGCGGATACTTCCTGTAAACCACCTGTTAGGGTACCACCAAAATTTTGCTTGGTGTCTACTAACAAAGCTCTTTAGCAGGAGGTTGGAGGGAGATTCAAAGAGCACATACCTTCAGACATAGTGTTGCAGCTGGCGAAAGAGCTACCTGCCTGGACGTCTCACTGGTGAGGATATACGCTAAATGCCAGTGGGGCTCACATGCCATGAACGCCATGATTCTTTGTTTCTCTTGAGTTGAAAAGGAAGTTCCATCGCCCTGGCGTGTCATTCTCCCTGTCACCCCCGCATCCTTGCGAGAACATCCGAACCGGCACCTTCACTTCCCAGTCCTCGGTTGTCGTTCCATCGAAGTGCCCGTCGCAGTAATGGAAAGAACGATCCCATAGAATGGAGTGCTGTAGACCAGAACAACCTGTAAGTGGTCGCTTGCGGAGATGAAGTGAGCCGTGAGCAGCGCTTGTTTGGTAAGAATTCAGAAGCTCTAGGGTTGGTTATTTACAAATTAGACTTAGGTCTGTTCATTAGTGGTCAAAGTGTAGAACGTTAAAACTTTCTTGTCCATCGCAAAACCCGACTCGATGTCACATTGTCATTACTACTTACGCATATACTCGGCCCGCAGGCCCCGACTACAGTCATTTTTTGACCCTTATCCCAACAACAAAGCACACCTCCCATTCTTCTCATCCGGCATACTATCATCCACAGCCAAACCCGGATAGTCAAGCGACGCTACCAGCTCTTGTTCACCGCTTCCACTAAACTGAGGCCATACAAATCCACTTTCAAGAGCCCTCAGCGTACTCGCATACGCAGGACCCCGAGCTCGAAGATCCGCCTTGTCCGGGTTCGGATTCCCAGTTTTGGCGAATGCACCCCACATATCTTGAACGAGCGCGGTGTAGTGAATGTCTTTCTCGACTCTTACGGGTCGTTGGAAAATGTGGTAGGTACCAAAGATCTCGTAGAGTTCGGCGGAGTGGCAGAGGTAGGATGGGACTTCTGGATGGCCGACTGGGAAGGTGCAGAGATTGAAGGGGTTAAAGAACAAGAGGCCGTATCCGTGTCTCATGACGTAGACGAATCTTTGGACAGAGAGGGGAAGTTGGTTATGTAAAGTAAAGTGCAATGATCGACGCAGGGAACTTACAAGGCTGGGAAGGCGGAGGATTTTGCGGCGGCAGTGATCATTTGTTCTGCAGGACATGTAAGACCTAGGTTGCCGTCGACGTTGACAGTAGCGTTGTCTACGTAGGAGGGAGGATGATTCTTAAGTCGTGTTCAGAGAAATGAGAAACAACGCGCACAAGGAGTGAATGTGTCAGTTATCTCCCATAAACCAGAAGCCAGGACCTTCTGCGCAACACCCGCTCCGACAGCTTTTGTCAGGGTCTGGTTGAAGTCCGTGTCGTTGGGTGAGATGACGGTTGATAATAGCCTCGATCGTCACCGTAATCAGCTGGGAATCGCCTATCAAAGCAGAGGGAATACGCACGATTGACCTTCGTCTGGCATAAAGCCTACCAGGAATGGAACACTGTTGATAGCTCCAGCACCCTCGCTGACCTGATTCACCGCAGAATCGATGACAAAGACACCATCTTGCACGGATGGCCAGGATGGTAAGACATTAGTGATGTTTAAAAGAGTTTCTGAGGGAAGTGCCTGTAGACATTCGAGTCTTTTGGTGCCGGTGCCATTGCAAAAGCGTGCGATTACTGGGGCTACATATCGGCCAATTTGTTAAAGCCTAGAGGTAACAGTAGATTGTAACCATACGAACCTGAGGAATTACCAGCCTGTGCTGCCGTGGAGAACGTACTAGAACCACCAGATTGCGAGATCGCAGCATGGAAAAGTCCTTTTGCCTTTGGGCTTTTCACTAGGTCAATTACGGACCAGCCACCCGCCGATTGGCCAAATATCGTTACTTTCTCTGGATCACCACCGAACGCAGCGATGTTTTCTTTCACCCATTGTAAGGCGGCAATTTTATCTGATAAAGCGTAGTTTCCGGTGACGACTCCATCGTTGAGAGCGAGGAAACCGAAAATGTTGAGTCGGTAATTGATTGTCACTACTACGGTATCCGTTCGGGATACTAGTGGACCGCCGTCGAAGGTTGCGTCTGAACCGAGGCCGTTGATATTAGCTCCGCCGTGGATCCAGAGGAGGACGGGTTTGAGGTTCGGGGATTTGTCGGTCCGTGAGCCAGATGGGATGTGTGGGGTGAAGACGTTTAAAAATAAACTTGTGGTCCGGTTAAGAAAGGAGAAAAGAAGGTTGTTCATGTGGTTTCTTACCAGTCTTCGCTGATACCCCAAGGGTTCAACCCCTGATCGTTGTTTTGGAAGGAACCAAACTGAAGACAACCTGGTTTGACTTTGGATGGGCTGTTAGCGATGATCGAGGTATCGACTTCAGCCTGAGTGACCAAACTCACGAGCTGTCGCGTCTACTCTTGCCGCGTTCTTCGGTGGCTGAGCGTGTTTAAAGCGTAGTGCACCAGTTGGAGCTTGGGCGTATGGGATTCCCATGAATCGAAAAGTCAAATGATCGCGAGTTCTAGAAAGTGGATAGATATTTAGGCCGGTGGCGAAATAGTAAAAAATGAATTTGGAGGCGTTACCCTGTGAAGACTGTGCCTTTCGAAGCGATGTCGGTCTTTGGGGAAGAAGAGAAATCGGTGTCCACCATGGTAGTGTGAGGAGCAGAGTTTGTACAGAGGAATGGGTGTTTGTCATTTGAATCCGACACATCTGACGCGTTGGTGACGGACGAGTTGAGTTGGGAAACAGGTCCTATTACGCGTGCGTCCCCGTTGGAAGCTGCCCAAAACAGTTCACTATCGTCTACTTCGCCTGAGAACTGCAGATACGAGAGATAGTTTGAGATCCTGTGAGTCAGAGGCCATGTGAAAGAACGTCACAAGTTTGAGTGTTAGAGCACGTACTCGGATAGATGGCGGATATCAAACAACGTTTCGTTGTTTTCTTTGCATACCGTCCTTGCCTCTGCAACCGTAGCTGGTTCATGGAATAACAAAGCACTGGCATGGTCACCGAAGTGCTGAAAAAGCAAGGCGTTAGTGAGTCTCGAAAGCTTTGCAAGCAACTCACCTCCCAATCAGCGTCATTCTCGAACAGTACAGACACAGAACGCGATGGTTGGCTAGTAACGGCTGCCGACGCGGTGCTCAATCGAGAAGCAGCATACGAAAGAACGTGAATAGCCAATAAATGGCTGATCATTTTGGTTTGAGTTGAAGGGTCTGGAGTCGACGAGGAGGAAATGCTAGGCACCAGGAGAGTGTTTTATAAGGGAAAAAGATTCGCCGAATTTCACAGATGCTCATAGTCATAGGTTTGCAACCGGCCTGTATCTGTCACGATGGCAAGCAACCCACGAGTTACAGTTCCTTACAGCCCCCGTGAGTTTCTACTACATGGACGTTGCTGATTCCTGAATCGACGTTGGAGGTGAAAAGTGAAGAAATTGCTCTTGATGTCATGCTAAAGCTGCCGACAGCGATTAAGGTGATGAGGATGAATCAGAACGCACCCAAGAATGGCTGCTCGCAGCTCGTAGTTGAGAAAGGGTGCTCGAGCGTGGGAACTGGTATTCTCGATAGTTTACTCCCTCGACTGTTCACCTGCTCAATTCTAGAGTTATGAATTATATGCTTCCTGCACAAGAAATTCGCGGAAATGTAAAGACTTATAATGCAAACTATATTCCCGTATCAGAGGGTCAAGAGGTATCACATAACAAGATGCGTAGAGCAAGGCTTAGATCGTCAAGTCCAAGAAACTGACTTAGAAAGTGATCTTTTTAGATTCATGCGGGACAATTCCACCCGACCGCACATTTCCAGCTTTCGGTCCTCCACCCCTTCCTCCACCCCTTCCTCCGCCCCTTCCACCTCTTCCTCCACCACGTCCTCCACCACGTCCTCCACGTCCACCATCAAACCCACCCCGTCCCCCTCCGCCAAATCCACCACCGAAACCTCCACGTCCTCCGCCTCCACTGCTATCCCTCGGCTGTGAAAAGTCCAACCTCAAAGGTCGCCCATCAATCTCTTCATTCTTCTTCGCATCAAAAGCAGCTTTTGCACCGTCCAAAGTCTCAAACTCAACATATCCAAAACCTTTCGGCCTACCGCTATCCCGGTCCGTAGGTAGCCTAACAGATTTGACACCCCACTCGTTGAAAAACTCCCATACAGAGTCTTCAGTAACACTAAACGCCAGGTTTCCAAGGAAAAGAGTAGTGGAAGGTGGCGACTGTTGGTCTCCAAATGCTTTCGCTCTCTTGTCCCTATCCGCGCCTTTGTTCGGCGGTGTGGACTTGTCAACACGGACAGCTCTTCCGTCGATTTCTTTCCCGTTCATCTCCTTTAAAGCCTTTTCTACCGCATCAGAGGTAGAGAAGTGGACGTAGCCGAAACCTTTCGAGCGGCCGGAGTTACGATCCATCTGGACGGAGGCTGAAACGACTTCACCGCAAGAAGCGAATTCTTGCGCTAGCCAGTCGTTGTCAACGTTCCAGGAGAGTTGACCGACAAATATGGATTTTGTTTCCTCTGAGCCCGTGTCGCCAGAGGGAGCGGACTCTTCATTGGCGAGTTTGACTTTTTTGAGTGGGACTGCGTTTGTGTCGGGGGCTTTCCGTTTCCCTATACCACAACAATGAGTGTCAGAAAGAAAAGGGATGACGAATAAGGACCGGATTGACCGTTAGCAGCAGGTTTCGTATCATCACCCATCTCGACATCGGAATCAGAATCATTCTCTGAAGAGCTGTCGGAACTGTCACTTGACGAATCGTCCTTCTTGGCTGCTTTTGATGGTTTCTCGTCTTCATCTTCAGAAGAATCCGAGTCTGAAGATGACTCGTCCTTCTTCGCAGTTGCGGCTTTGGCGACGGGTGCGGGTTTTGATTTTGCAGCGGGTTTTGCGTCCTCGTCCGAAGAGTCGTCTGAAGAATCAGAGTCATCCGATGACTCGTCTTTCTTCGCGGGGGTTGGTTTGGCGGCGGATACGGCTTTCGCTTTGGTGGAGGGCTTTTTGTCTTCCTCCTCATCAGAGGAATCATCAGAAGAATCATCGGAAGACGACTCAGCCTCTTTTGTCGCAGGAGGCTTCTCGGCTTCAGATGAGTCTTCTTCCGACGATTCCGAGTCCGAATCTGCCTTTTTAGTAGGTGCAGGTGCTGCTTTTTTTGTGGGTGCAGAAGCGACTTTCTTCCCAGGAGCAGCCTTTGCTGGTGGTTTCTTTTCATCTTCTGAATCGTCCGAATCAGAGTCGTCCGAGCTGTCGCTTTCGGTATCTGCTTTCTTCGCGGGTGAGGCCTTTACTTGCTGAGCTTTGGATTTCTCGTCTTCAGATGATTCCGAGTCGCTTTCGGAGGATTCACTGGAGGAGGCAGCTTTGACATTGGCCTGAGGAAAGATGTTCGATTTCGTTAAGAGATATTGGAGGCTATGATCGCACCTTGCCATTTGTCGTGGCTTTTGCTGGCTTAGCAGCTGGCTTTTTGACTTGTTCCTCAGTGTCTGACTCAGAAGACTCAGAAGGTGATTCCTGTTTAGCCTGAAGGAATAAACAATTAAGTAGTGCAGGAGACAACAAGCGTGCCATGTGCCGGAATCATACCTTGCCTTTGGTAGCCTTTTTCTTAGGAGGATCTCCCTTCACCGTGGCGGATTTCTTTGGTTTTGTGGTTTCCTTTGCAGCCTTGGTGGATGTCTTGCCTTTTTCCTGCAACATCCTTCTTGAGGATTAATCAATCAATGAGATTCGGAGAGAGAAACATACCGCTCTTGCTTTTGCTAAGATTTCGGCGGAAGTAGGCACTGAGACGGCCTTTTTGGTGCTGGAAGTTTTGGATTTTTTGTCGACCTTCTCGGCCTTTTTCTCAGCTTTTGCCATCGTGAAAAGGAAAAAAAGTGGGAAAGTGAGTTATATGACGGAAAGCCGGGCCCGTATCCAAAAAACTCGCTTGAGGGCAGGTTAAAAACCCACTCACGTGCTTTGACTTCCCTTGGCCGAGTTGACCGAACTCCCTCAGCTCTGTATGTAGCGTTCTCCCACGAGTACTCCTCCATCGAGAGCTACACTCATCATCGACTCATCCTTCTACCGGTCACCCACACCCCAGGTAGACGGTTCCTATTCCTATTCTTAGTAGCTCAAATAATATAGCTTAAGATCTCTATGCAAAAGATGGCAATCTCTGTGAACTTTGGCGACAACGCCTTCGGTCATGGGTGTACCTAGGAAGCTTCGAGGTTCTCAATGACTTACGGGAGTCCCAGTCTTTTGGGGACAAATCAACTTCCACCCTGTGATCTTCTCAGTGTGATCATACATCTCTTCTCGGGCAAGCTCTAGGGAAATAAATTTCACAGAACGCGTCATCAGTGAGGAGGGGGACGACTTCTATTCGGTGAGGTCTTGGGAGAGCCGGCTAATGAACAGTCACAAGTGGTTGGTTATAAAGAAATGGTGAAAAAAGGTCTTCTCATACGTCCCCCCGTGTTTTTATCTGAATATGCATCTCAAGCCTTATTTCTACCCACTCTTCTTTCTACCGTTATCGCTGGGTGTATCGTTCCAGCCAATTCACGCACAACCCGGTCTGGTTGACAATGGTACATTTGGCCCTCCGATAGAAATCGTTCATCTGTTTGAAGGGCAGCCGCCGATTGGCATAACTGTTGGCCGATCAGGCAGGGCTTTCGTCAACTTCAACAGGTGAGCAGATAGTTCCACCGTTCGGAGTCTAATTTTAATTTCGATTCGACATAATAGAGGTGATCTTGCATCGAACCCTCTCACCGTAGCAGAAATCGTCAACGGGACCGCAGAAATACCCTTCCCCAGCTTAGAATTCAACACGCCCCCTGATGGCCTTGTCAACACCAGCACGGGCCGTACCTTCGGCTCAAGTGACTCGCAACACTTTATTAACGTCCAAGCCGTGGTTTTCGATCCGAAAGGTCGTCTATGGGCAATGGACACAGGTCGACCAGTTCTCGATGGCGGAGACAATCCACCTGCTGCTCCTGGTGGTCCGAAGTTGGTGGGATTCGATTTGAGCGACAAATCGTCGGCGCCCAGGCCGTTTAAGACTATTACGTTTACAGAGGACGTTCTACCTGCTCTTGGATATTTGAATGACATTCGGTTTGATTTGTCTCCTCATCTCACGGCGTCCGGAGAGGGGATTGCGTATATTGCTGATAGTGGTAAGTTGATTTGACCAAGTTCGGAGAGGGACTCGTGTTCATTATCTGCGCTTCAGGTGCCCATGGTATCATAGTAGTGGATTTAGGAACCGGCGAATCTTGGAGACATCTCGACCAACTCCGCAGTGTGAATCCAGTTTCCAATTTCTTGGGTTCCTTCTTTGGAAATCCGACTTATCAAGCTTCTAAATTGCATCCCGCGCTCCATTGGGAGACTGTTGCTGGGGGTGGTATTGATGGTATGGTATTGCGTCTCTGGCTCTGAATCAAAACAACTTATGTTGTACTAGGATTCGCAATATCCGCTGATGGGCGCTTCATCTTCTTCACGCCTATAGCCAGTCGAGAGCTCTATCGCGTCGAAACTGCGGTATTGCGTGTAAATCCCGCTGATGACGTATTTGCTTTTATTCGTGCGGCTCAGAACGTACAGTTTCTTGGACAGGTACGTACCAGTATCTTCAGTTCATCTAGACTAAAGCTATTCTTTTTCTGACTACTCGCGATCGGGTAGATGGGTGGCGCAGCGGATGGGTTCGAGACAGACGATACAGGTCTCGTTTATATCAGTCAACCGGAGCATAATTCGATTAATACTTTCAACCCCGATACTGGACTTGTGGAATTGTTCGTTAGGGATCCGAGGATGGCTTGGCCGGACACTCTTTCGTATGTGCCACCTCTATCATTCGGTCTCACGCGGATGCCTACTTACATTCCATCCATACAGCGTGGCTGACGACGGATTCCTTTACATGACTGTTAACCAGTTATGGCTTAGCCCTGTTTATCAGAACGGAACAGATAAGAGGGTGAAGCCGTTTGTCCTCATTCGGGTCCCCATTCCTGGCAAACCAGTTCGGTTGATGTGATCGTTGGCAGTACTAATGTTCTTCTAGGACGCCTCACAATGTGTGAGTAATGTCACAAAGATTCAGTATTTGGATTCTGTAATATACTTGTGCAAAAGGACCGTAACCAAATATGAGTATTCTTGAAAAATTCGCAAGGGGGAGAGGGGGGTGTTTCTGGGAAGCTACGGAAACGTATGAAAACGATTGAGGCCTTCTACAAACCAGCTTAGGGGTCGTACTGAAGGAGGGGGGGACGTTAAGAAGTCACGTTGACAGTAGGAAGAGGTTAAGAACATACCAGAATGTGCAACGAGGTTGGCCATGCCGAGACCTTTTTAGCGTCGTCGAGGTACGCCCAGTTAAGTTCTGGTCGGGTGTGGTCCTTGAATCTTTTCAGTTTTCCGGATTGATCGGGTCCTCTTTCGATGTTCTTCAGGCTGAAGATGGCTTTAAGTACTTGGCCCATGATCTGTACATAAAGGTTAAGTCAAGATGATAGATATCACTAGTGCAACGGTATGCTTACCTGCTCGGTCAACTTCTCTCCCAAACACCTATGGGAGAATTAGAACATGTTTCTAGGGGCGGGGGTGATGTCCTCACCTGTAAATACCGTCATCGGTGAAGAGGTGGTGCGTGTTGGGTCGAGTGGGTTCGAAGGAGTCGGGGTTGGGATAGATCTTAAACTATGTGGACTGTCAGAATTAGAGTGATGGATTGACGGGAAACCGCACGTACGTCTTGACAAGCAGTAGCGAGATCCAAGAACAATTCAGTTCCCTTCTTCGCGGAGGCTGTATCGGCAGACGCAACACCTGAAGTGACGAAAGTCAGACTACAGAACCGTACAGATTATACATATTCCATGACTCACGGAAAACTCCTCGGAATGGAGGGTCAAGTCCTGCGCAACGTACTTATGAGATCTGCACGGTGTAACACCGAGTACTGTGTCTACGTACGAAGAGATTCCTTTGCGAAGTTTTCGAAGCCTGAGTTGACCTGTGTGCGCACAGTTTCTTCCATCGAGGTATTGAGAAGCAGGTTGATCATGTTGGTCAAAACCAAAGATAGCTCTGGAACGGTTCCGACCATGATAGCCAAGACAGTAACTGCGATCCGATTGGGGGAGTTTCCTTGCTCTTGGAGTTTCTTGACCAAGACGTGCTGCTCATTTGGCTTCGCTCTCGAGAAGAAGGAAATAATTCTGTCAAGGATGCTAGAGATTGAGAGCTACCCGTAGGTCAACGATACGTACTAAGATGTTCTAAAACAAGCAACTCACCCTCTTTAATCCCAAGTGAAGCCCGCTCTCGATTGCATCCAATAATTTCTGAACGTGTCCTTCGACCTTCTCCTGTAGTACCATGACTTGAGAGGCCTCGACATTCAGGAAGATGTAACTAGTAGACAAATGAATAAAAAAAGATAGTTTCCAAGACAAAAGCCTCACGTGTAAATTTCACCAAGCATATCGTAGAACTCAGTGACGGTGAATGATCCGCTACCAGATGAGTCGTTTTTCAAGGTAATACCAGCCTAGAAGTATGCTCAGTGTCTCAACATACGTGCTAGCGTAGATTACTCACAATTTCAGCAGCCCAATAAGCAGGTACAGCCTTGCAAACGTCACGGACGATATCTACAGCACGTTTGGTGCTACCCGATAGGCCCCAGGAGTTCTCCTTGATGAGCTTCAATGTCTGCTTGTGGAAGTACTGAGCAGTCTCGGTCTGCGATTCAGGCAGAGAGAGGATGTTCGAGACCCGTTCCTGCTCTTCGGGTTTGTCGGAGACGGTGAAGAACCTGGGCTTGAGATTTCAGTCCGACATGATTAAATGATCATGCTTTGGACAAGAGTGGCGAACACACCCTTTGCCTTTGATGACTCTACCTGCTCTGTCCTGATACCGAGGAGTCTTGAAACTGTTCGATTTGAGAATATCCCCAATCTGGCGATAATCCTTCACAGGTTGGTACGAGGGAAATGAGCCACTTCTGGTCAAATCATATTTGTCGGAGCATTTCAGATCTTTCAGGTATCCTTTCATCGAATCTGGGGTCATGAGCGGGAAGAAGGCGTATGTGCTATTTTCCGAGAACTGATTCGGAAGAGTTCTCAAGAACAGACGACCAAGAGTGCTTCCAAAGCCCCATGCTCCTGGGTCACGGACACAGTCGGCGAAGCCCCATGCAGTGAGGTTAAAGGGCGTGAAATTGTGAGTGAAGTGTCTGTCGCCACGAGTAAGTGAAACGGCATCACTGAGGATTGCACGGCTGATAGTGTAACCTAGATATCGGTAAGGAATAGAGATAGCCTACCTATGAGAAATACATGTCTTACCGGGGCAAAGACCAGCGCCCTCTACAACAGGTTTCGCTTCCTCTGCTTGGAGACCAACGTACAGCTCGAGGTATTCGATATTACCGTAGAGTTTCTCCGCCGCATGAGCAATTTCTGGGTCGGGGTTCCACTCTAAGAAGCTAGCATAGGCTGCATACCCCGTATGGTCAGATCGAGTTGCAAGGGAAAGCTCAAAGACGTACGTTTGAGACCCAAGGACTGTGCGCAAAGAAGTTAAGCACGGGTCGATGGAAATTGATTAGAAACATACCCTTCGGAAATCATTCAAAGAGCAGACCCCCCATGTCCTGTTTTGCATAATACCCATCATTTCGTGTAAACGCATACTCGCTGGTAGCCACACGTTAGAAGAGAAGCCTTGCGGTAGTGACGTACTAGGCTTACCTGGAGTACCCCTTGCACGGAAGGCGCCAGCTGGGTGGTCGGTTCTGTGCAGATGAGCTTAGCTTTCGGACGCGAATTCGGTGTCGAAAGAAATTACGAACGCAGTCTTGAGAACATTTGCTAGATCTTCATCTTTGAACCTTCCATCTTCCCCGCGCTGCAATCTGAGGGCGGGTTCATTAACCGTGCTGGCGCAATTCACTAATGTCAAAGACAACGTACCCGCCAAAGGTCCAATGTTGAATATCGGGGTTCATAGCCTGGAGTTTCTTCGCAGCCGCTTTGAAGTCTTCAGGTGTGACTTGTTCTGGGTCCTTTCCGTCGAAGATCTTCTCGAACACATTGTTGACCCACTTCTCGTCATCAACACTGGTGGTTGCGTGCCAGCGATAAAGGCAATTGAACTAGACGAGTTAAAATTAATAGATGTTATGTAGAACAGGAATAGTCTGAGGAACACTTACCTCCACGCTACACGCATTGCCTTTACCCCGCTCAAGCTGCGAATGACCTTCATTCCAGATGTTCTGCAGGATGATAAGCTCAAGATAAACGTGGCAAGTTGAATTCGACGAACTCTGAATGGATCCAATGCCCAATTGCTGCCCTGTCTCACTAATCCCAGAATGCAGGAGACATAATCGGAGAGAATAGCTGTCGATAAAGTTCGATCAGCATCTCTGCCTAATAGAGGCGTGGAAACCGCAACACACCCGAGCTGAACCAGCCACAGTTCACGAGTTTTGCTGTTTGGAAAAGCTCATCATCTTGGTCGGCGAGTGCCTTCTCATCCTTGATCTTGGAGGGATCTCGGAAGGTTTTACGTTCATTGATCTCAAGCAATCTGTCGGCGATGTACTAAAAATAATGTGAGTCACATTCGGTGCAGACGCGAGAAGCCTGGGAATACCGACGTTGTGGTTCCGGCTGAAGAGAACCAGGATGACGCAGACGGCCGGTGGTAGCAAGAGCAATCTGTCTTCTGCGAAGACATCAGGATAGAGGTGTCCGCGACCATCGCGTGCTCGGACTTTATCTTGTGCCTCTTGGTTGTGTCCGTAAAGAGGAGACAGGTCCAGATACGACGATGTTTCGTTGATGTTGACATCGACGTGGGAGGTGCGGAAAACACTATGGAAAAGCTCGTTAATACAGTTGCGGAAAACAGTCAACGGGAACGCTAGCGCTCACGTGTGAATGACGAGTGCGGCAAAGGAGAACATCAACGATGATAGACCGGCGGGGTGCTTGACGAACTACGGAAGATGGTCATGATGGCTGAAAGACGAGTTATTGGAATCTAGAACTCACGCCTTCACGTTTCAATAGGCTAAATGTAAACAACAGAGTTAGAACCCGCAATATTCTCAAGAAATTAATTACTCACGAATCAAAGATTAGACCGGGATCAGGGAGTTCATGTGCTGCAAGAGGATGGCTCTGTTGCACACTTCGAGCGTAAGGCTTCCCAGCTCTGCCCAGTTCCGAGATAGCGACGTTGTTGAAAGACCCGTCTGCAGATCGCCAGGCATAGTCATTCCCGATATAAGTTGCCGGGGGATGGCTAAGATCATTATACACTGTAAGAGGTTTGTCAACATGGAATGGTTAAAAGGGCAACGAAACCCGACTCACGGAGCTTGATAACTCTGTCCTGTAGGTCTTGTTGAATCTTCCCAGGAGGAAGTTTTGAAAGCAATGCGAGTCCATGCTCAAGCTGTTGAAGAGGCTCAGAAGCGTAAGATATTGCAGGGATAAAAGTCTACTTACTAGAAGCTTTCTGTCATCAATGGATTCGGAGTGTCTCACAGCGTCCAGAACAGCTGACTGTGAACGGTTTAAGCTCAGTTCGTTCGCGTCTGGATGAATTCCATGCTAACCAAAGCACTGTGCGAGGAATGAACCGTTCCGCCCTTCTTCACCTTCAAGTACATAAGTTTGCGTGAACGACGGGTAGAACGATATACCTACTTGTTTGGTTGTGTCCTTCAACATCTTCCCCTCGGCGGTTGCGGAAGATCCTGCTACTTTGGATTCATCAGAGGAGACGCCGTCAGTGGATGAGGCTCCCCGGTTCTGTGGAGCCAACATGAGTAATCTTTGGTATTGTGGAAAATTTCGTGCTCACCCCCCTCTTAAAGATAGCAGAACTCATTCTGACTACAGTCGACATTGCTGCCCTAGAGGTAGACAAAGCTCAGCGAGGGAAGAAATGTGTCAGGGAGTCGTGTATTTATAAACCGTCCTGAAATAAATAGAAGTGTCCCCAGAGGTGTAGTGAGCATGCTTAATTTGTACTATGAAGCCATTTGATGGTTACTGGAAAGTATATGAAGATCAATGTAATATCGTGATGCATAGGTACATTCGGGATGCTTGAAACCTTATACATCAAGGCGGATCCTCCTCCGAGTACCTTGAAAGCTGTCTTGGACCTATTATTTCATTTCAAAGTCTGTATGAACTGGAGTTGAATTTGAGATGTGGAAATGAATGGGGAAAATGGACTGGTGGGCTGGTGACTGGTTAGGAACTTTTGAGCTTGTTGGTCGGTTGAACCAGTCAACAAGCCGGAAAAGCTGGCAACAAAGATGTGTAAGTTGCTGATGGCCTACCAGTTGATCCCTGCAGGATGTCATTCATCTGCAGGCAAGTCAACGTCAAAGTTTGCGGGTAAGTGACACATCATTAAGGTTGCAGACAGGTATACTGCGGGGCTACCAAAAGACCGTATCCATAACCGCTAACCCCATACTCCTCATGGGGACAGATCCATACCGACCCATTGCACACCATGGTGTTCTTCCAGTTGTCAGTATGCCATAGAGCCGCTGAGCCTTGACAAGGTCCCTTTGGGCCTTCACCAACATGACATCCAATGTTAGTGGTTTGTAACATCAATCAGATCAATATATGCCTGCCAGATCAGTTTGTGGGAGCATTTTCTGATTCAAGTTGGACTGACTAAGACCTCTTGTTGTAACTCTTGAAAACTCAATCCAGTCTATCAATATTCAAAGTTAATCTTGAAAGCTTGAGCTGTAGATTTTACTGCCATCCATCAACTTGAAGAGGTATGTCTACCCATAGTTTGATTATAATATGAACTCAGAAAGACTTGGACTCATCCCAGAACCATCTAGTTGGGCTCTGTCACTCTACTCACAGTGAGCAAGGTTCAATCTCCACACAGTTCATAGTTTCTTTTGGACTCAGAAACCTTCTTGAGGAACTGCAGTTTTATTCTCTGCAGGAGAAAGAGCATCATTGAAACCAATGGAGTTGGGCTCTTACTCTATCAGAATCAAGAACTAGGGCTTCTGAATGGTAACATTTATTGCCATGGCTGGTTTCTGCATATCTTTCAAAGTTGCACATTCTAAGCCATAAGTTTCAAGCTAATGGATTGTAGAATTATTCATTGTAATTGAGTATTCTTGCATCAGCTTAGACCCAACAGGGTATGTGGTATGATAAGTATGCTGATAGAGACTTGCTTGAGATCTGGATGTTTATCTTCACAATCATGTTCATGTAGCCCAGTGCCTGCTGAATCACTAGATATAACTCAATTTAGTGTGGTAGCAGCATCTAAAGTCAGTATACCCTGAATGACAGAGGCCTTTGTGGTTGCAGTTTGACATGTCTCCTTTGATATCCCTCCATTACTGTTACAACTGGAGTAAGCCATGCTTAAGATAGTTAGAATGTGACATGAACTCACAATAATTATATCAATTTAAAACACCTTCCATTAGGTTTAAGAGGTAGATTATATGGTAATGGTAGGTTATATTCATAGTTTATCATTCCATAACTTTTATTGAATATATCTAGGTAAATAATCATTAGGTACTTGATGTACTTGCTCAGCCTGGCCATTTATAGTCCACTTTCCTAGTCTTGGATAGTAAAAGGGATCATTTCCATTCAGTTTTGATGTGAGAACTTACATCTCACCATTATCTTGTGTATTGTTAGGGTTTATGTGACCAAGGTATATTCATAGATGTCATATAAGAGAAGACATAAGTACGGAAAATAGACTATTGATATAAAAAAAAGAAAAGTAAGTGGTTGGCCAGTCAATTTGTCAGATCATCAGAGGCAAACATAATAGTCCATTATGATGGGATTGGCAGGACTGTTTCTCCTCTGACAAAGAAGGGATTCATCTCTACATTCTGAATTCATAATCTGAATAGATCTTGTTGTACTTCCTTTCCCCCCCTGCCCAGATAGTTTCAATTTCTGGCATGTCAATTATATTTTTTTGACCCCAGCGTCAGGGCTATTTTGATTTGCTCAACAAAACACCCTTCAGCACAATAAGGAGTCCTTTACCTCACCTTGCTGCCTCTGGAGTGTTTCTTTTTGAATTCTTTCTTTTTATGTCAAATCTGTTCTTCCTTACCACTATTTTGGATATTTGTCTTGCATTCCCCCTACACTTCTAGACTTCTTAGTTGAAAAGGAAATAGCTATTTAGTAATTTAGATATAAAAGCCCCCTGTAATCAACCTTCAAGAATATCATCTCTATGTGGTGAAGTGCCGGTAGCAAACACACAAAGACTGGAGCTGAGGCTCGACAGTCAACAACTAGTCCCAAGACAAAGACAATCGATATAAGCCCAGTATTCTACAGAGTACAAATATGCACCTAGTCCCAAGACAAAGAGGTCAAGATGGGGGACTAGGTGACGAGTCGTCCTATATATACTACTTGGCATGTGACCTATGATGTCGTGACCTGGTATCATGCAGAAACTGGTAGAACGTCATGGAAGGTAATGGAAAGCAGTGGAATAAAGATAGAATCAAGAGATGAAACAGAGATGATGTTGTGTATCATAGTGAAAGGAAAAGAGATCATATGAAGATAGATGAAAATAGTACACACTTCGTGACATTACCCCCCTTCTAAGACCATTGTCCTCGATGGCTATTGCTTCGACTTCTTCTTTTTCTTCTTCAGCACCAGTACATCTGACTCCCCCACAGCATCTGGATGCTCTGTGTGGAACTCCTCCACCAGTTCCTGAGCGTTTGCCATGTTTTCTGCTGGCTCCCAGGAAATATGTCCTTCATCCCAGCCTTCCCATTTTACCTCGTATTGTAATTTTCCTCTGTGAATCCTGCTGTTGAGGATTTTCTCCACATCATACTCCCCTATCGCTCCATCCTCCTCCAACTCTATTGGTCCAGATTGTGATGGATGTTCTCCATTGATATCATTGCCATGCCAGGAAGAAAGTTTATCGATGTGGAAGACTGGATGGATTTGATGTCGTCCCCAAGGGAGCTTCAAACAGTAGTCCAGGTCCCCTATGCATTCCAATACCTCAAATGGCCCCAGCTGTCTGTCTGAGAGCTTGCGACTTGGTGTTTTCAGGTCGATATCTTTGGCGTCCAACCATATGTAGTCTTCAACCTTGAACATATGAGCTTCCTTCTTCCCCTTCTCATATGCCGCCTTCTGTTCCTTCTTCACCGTTTCCAGTGCTGCTTGCATGTCCTTCTGCAACTCCTTCAACACCTCAATCTGTTCATCTATGTCCTTCTGTCCTGTACGCTGTCCCACTGGGATGTTGAATAGGGGCTGGTATCCATATACTGCCTCAAATGGGGAGAGGTCATGTGCAGAGTGAGTTTTGGAGTTGATGACAAACTCCGCCATTGGAAGGTGTTTCGCCCAGTCTGTCTGTCTCCTCCCCACATATAGCTGGAGGTATTTCTCCACTTCTTGATTGGCCCGCTCTGTCTGTCCATTTGCTTGTGGGTGATATCCAGATGTCAAATTGCTCTTGATACCCAACCAGTTCAGAAGCTTCCTCATAACCATTGCTGCAAACTGGGACCCATGATCTGACACAAAGTGTAAGGGTAGCCCATGAAGTCAGAAGATCTCTTGATAGTAGAGGTCTGCTACCTCTTCCGCAGTGATGCTGGTCATGCAGGGGATAGCGTGAATCTGCTTGCTGAATAAGTCCGTGCAAACCAAGATGATGTCGTACCCATCCGACTTTGGCAACTGTGTGATCAGATCTACTCCTACCTCCTCCCAGATTTCTGTTGGTACGTCCAGTGGATGGGTTACCACCCGTGGATGCCATTGTAACTTCTTCCGTGTGCAGGTGTCACACTCCTCCACATACTTCTCCGTGAACAACTGTATTGTTGGCCACCAGAAGTGGGATGTCACCAAGTCATAAGTCGTGTGGAGTCCTGGGTGTCCTGCCGATGGGGAGTCATGACACTGTCGAAGCACGTCTCATCGCAATTCCTTGTCTGGAGATACGTAAACTCTGCCATGGTGATACACCAAACCGTTGTCCTCCTCCCATTCCGGTAATCCATTTGCCAGCCTTTTCAGGCCTCCCTCCTTCAGCTTCTTCAATCCTTCCAATACTTTGGCTTCTTTCTCTGACATTTGATGAATCCATCCTTCTAGGGGGTTCACCAGAGTGGAGGCAGCTATCTTGTGAAACCGATCAAGTGAAAGCACAATCTGTTGTCGATTGTCCTCATGATCTTGAATGCAGTGATGTGACATCTGCGATAGTGCGTTGGCCTGAGTGTTGCTTTTCCCTGCATGGTGTACCAGCCAGAAATTGAACCTGGATAGGTAAAGGGACCAGCGAGCTTGGTGTCGTGTGAGGTCCTGTACAGTTCACCAGTACTCCAAGTTACTATAATCAGAAATAATCTCGAACTCATCACAGAGACCCTCCAAGAAGTAGCACCAGTCCTTCAGGGCCTCTATAATTGCCAACATCTCCCTATTGTAGATCTAGTAGTTCCTTTCTGCTGGTTGCATTGAAGCTGAGCGATACGCTACTGGGTGCCATGTACCATCTTCCTGCTGTTGCATGAGGGCTCCCCCTGTAGCATGGCCGGAGGCATCCACCTCCATCTGGGTCTGTTAGGGAAAGAATAGGTGTGGAAACGAATGCCGTCCGTAGTTCTTTGAATGCTGCCTGTTGTTGTGTTCCCCAATCGAACTGGATGTCCTTGTGCATTAAGTCATTGAGCGGGCATGCGATCTTCGAGAAGTCCCGGATAAAACATCTGTAGAAGTTGGCGAATCCTAAGAATCCGCGGACGTCGCATACTGATTTTGGCGTTGCCCAATCTCGTACTGCAGCTACCTTCACTGGATCCATACGTACTCTCCCCTCGCTTATCAGCAAACCCAGGTATTCCACTTCCGTCTTCTTGAACTCGCATTTCTCAGGTTGGAGGTACAAGTCGTTCTGCTGGAGCCATTTGAGGACTTCTTTAACCACATGACGGTGTTCCGATAAGTCCAAGCTAAAAATCAGGATGTCGTCCAGGTATACCGCTACCTTCCCTGCCGCAATAAGATCAGCAAAGATGAGGTTCATCAGGGATTGGAATGTAGCTGGGGAGTTGGTAAGACCAAAGAACATGACTGTTGGCTCAAACAGCCCTTGATTTGTTGCAAACCCTGCCTTCCATTCATCTCCCTCCTTAATCTGTACATTGTTGTAACCCCACCTTACATCGAACTTGGTGAAGTATTTTGCATTGTGGAGTCAGTTGATGATGTCCGATACTAGTGGGAGTGGTGTCCAGTTTTTGACTGTAAACTTGTTGAGCTGTCGATAATCCTGTATGAACTGTAGCTTTCCATCTTTCTTCTTTATGAAGAACACTGGAGATGCCATGGGTGACTTGGAAGGTCGGATGTATTCTTTCTGTAGGTTCTCCTTGATAAATCGGTCAAGTTCTTCCTGTTCTACTGGGGACATGGGGTAAATTTTCGTACGAAGCGATTCTGGAGCCCCAGGAGTGAACTCGATAGCGTGATCCCATGGCTTGTGTGCCTGCAACTGTTCTGATTCCTGTTCCAAAAAGACCTTGCTGTACTCCCAATAATGCTCAGGGACCATCTCCTCAAACATCTTCTTCGGCTTGAGTTTCTGTGCTGCTCCTGCGAGTTGTTGGGAATATGTGTATCCTGCCGCGATCCAGACCTGTTCCTTCACATCTTTAATAATCCCCTGCTTCAGCCAGTTCCAACAAAGTGCTCGGTTGGCCTTGAGAACACAGAGTCATGGTTGTCTCTCCTCCTCTGTCTCCTCCTGCCCTTTACGTCTGTCATCCTGATGCAAAGTTTCCTTCACTGTGTCGTCTCGAGTGTCCTCTAGTACCCCTTCGCCAAGAGTTGTCCCACCAATGGCTCCCTCTTCTCTATCTGGTACGTCCTCTATCATTACTCTGTGGGTCCTAATCAATAGCAATCCTCTTGACCAGTCTACATCTGGATTCAACTGCCTCAGCCAGGGTAGCCCCAGTATTACATCCTCC
The DNA here is from genome assembly GCA_014904975.1 of Marasmius fiardii PR-910. Taxonomy (NCBI): domain Eukaryota; kingdom Fungi; phylum Basidiomycota; class Agaricomycetes; order Agaricales; family Marasmiaceae; genus Marasmius; species Marasmius fiardii. Next base: position 173,274 of record MU127838.1, read on the forward strand.
TTGCCTAGATCCATGATCAGAAAATCCACCCAGTGTTTGTGTCTATCTATTGTTATCGCCAGCTGCGCAAACTCTTGTATACTGCCAGCCTGATTAAGGGTACTGTCAATGTTGAACACCTGTATTGGCTTCTTTAACTGAAGTTTCCATAAATTTTTCTCTTCTGCGAACCTCCTGCTCATAAACAAGCCCATTGCTCCACTATCCACCATAGCTGCTGCTGTCGTTTGTAATCTCCCATTCTCGATCTTCATGCATACTCGGAAATGTGATGAAGTAGGTGTACATTCACGAGTCATGTTTATGGTACATGAAGATACAGAATCATAGTTCGAAGATGGGCATACTACATTCGGCTTCCAGGATGCTCTCGTTGCAGCTGAGACGGGCATCCTTCCTAAAAACCCTGTGGCTTGTTGACAATGGAGCTAAGGCCAGCCAGAAGGCTGTTAAGCTGAGCGATCTGGGCTGTGAGCTGTCCCTGACCGTCTAGGGCTGCTGTCAGGTTGCTGGGCACCAGGGATGAGGTGGATGTGACGGTGGTCATGGGGTCGTTCAGAGAGTGATGACTCCCCTCTTCCTTGTTGAAGAGCGAGAAGTGCTCCTCCGTGTTAGTCGCAGCAATCCAGCTAGTCCTCCCCCCCTTTCCTTTCCCATGAACTTGTCCTGACAGACCTGTTCCAAATGGCCCACCCTCTTGCAGTAATTGCACGTAACACCTTGTGCCTGGTTGCAGTCCCTCTTGAGGTGCAAGCCACCACAGCCAAAGCACCTGTTCCTCATTCGTCTCACAAACTCCTTCCTCGTGCCTGTCCTCTGGGTCAAAGTTGAGGTGGCGTCGACGTCCATAGCGTTTGGATCCCTTCCTCCTCCACTGCTGGACTGTGCTCGGGTGCCTCCTCTTCCAATGTTTAGAGTGGGATTGTTAATGCTGATGTCCAGCTTGTTCACCCTAGCAATGAGTTCGCTGAGGTCCCTCGGCTCTGTTGTGGCAACTGCTGCTGCCAATCCTACCAACTTCCGCATCTCCAACGTGAGTCCCTCTACGAAATATTGCTGCTGGTCATAGTCCAAGAGCTTGGTGAGACTGGCCAGCTCCATGAATGTCTGGGCATAGTCTGAAACAGACTTGTTCCGTCCTTGCCTCAGTACCCTGAGGTTGGCCAATGCCTGCTTCTCCTCATCGATAGAGGAAAAGTGGCCCCTGAAGGCAGTGGTAAAGTCAGCCCACCTGCCATTGAAGATCGGGTCGACATTGGTGGGGTCATTTGACCTGGTTAGGAACTGGTTCGCCCAGTCACCGGCCTTGGAGGTCATCAAGTTCAGGGCCGCTCAGATCTTTTTCGGGTCATTATTGACCAAGTCAGACTGCTCCCTAGCCCAGTTATCAAACTGGTTCAGCCATCATCTAGCGTTGTGGCCCTTCTCTCCCTTGAATGCCTCTGGTTTACTGATGACGTCCTTTGAGCAAGTTGTCTGCATTAACAAGGCATTGGTGACGGTGTTTAGGCCCTCTAAGAGGTGGGCAAGTTGTTCGTTGTTCATAATTATAGGTGGAGCGGGTGGTTGCAGTTCTGGGGATGGTGTTCTGGGGGTGGTGACAGGGATAAATGGGGGTACGGAAGGTCCACGAGGTGTGGATAGCAATGCGGGTGCAGGAGAAGCTGCAGGCAAAATACGTGATGTGGGTCTGGAGTGTCGACCTATACGGGACCCAGGCCTAGAGTGTCCGGGGGTTCTGGATAAACTGGGGGTAACTGGACGGACTGGAGTTGGGGACAGTGGTAACGGTGGAAGTACTGGAATGAAACGGTCGAATTTGAGGACGCTGCCGTCGATGTCGGTTAAATTGTACGGTTCAGATATCAAGTTTGCAAGTGCGTTTGGGCACTGGTTCTGATCACAACTGGACCACTCTCCGTTGGTGGTTAAGTGTACGTGTTTGTTGTCGGTAACGTTGTACGTGTGCAGTAGTGTGGAGCAGTTGATTTTCTTCTGTTCAGATTCTTCTTCAGAGTCGGGTCTGGATGCGCTGAATGTTGGAGATGTGGTGGAATGGTACAGCCTGCAGAGACAGCCTTATTGGAAGGGTGCCTGTGCAGTAAAGGATCTTGACTTAATATGGTGAAGCGCCGGTAGCAAACACACAGAAACTGGAGCTGAGGCTCAACAGTCAATAACTAGTCCCAATGACAAAGATGATCAATATAGCCCAGTATCCTACAGAGTACAAATACACACCTAGTCCCAATGACAAAGAGGTCAAGATGGGGGACTAGGTGACAAGCCGTCCTATATATACTACCTGGCATGTGACCTATGATGTCATGACCTGGTATCATGCAGAAACTGGTAGAACGTCACGGAAAGTAACAGAAAGCAGTGGAATAAAGATAGAATCAAGAGATGAAACAGGGATGATGTTGTGTATTGTAGTGAAAGGAAAAGAGATCATATGAAGATAGATGAAAATAGTACACACTTCATGACATATTTGGCACACCAACAGGGTTCACTGTCAGCAGTGTGTCTGCTATTTGTAAGTGAATCTCCTTTTCTGAGAAAGTTGTCAGCCACTTCAGGAACCTACCAAGCTGGGCCCAAGTAGGGGGTTCTATCATGGTATCATACCACTGATTGTGGTAGCTATTATTGGTATACCTGAAATTTTTTGAAAATTGCCCCTATTTTAGGCCTCTCAGGAGTCCCTTTTTGGAATGAGCCAAATCCTCTTAGTACTTAGGAAAGGACAAGGTTTTACTGTGTCCTTCCAGCTACTGGTAGCTTAGTGAGTACCACTTGCTTCCACCTAGTATATACTACCAGACCACTACTAGTAGCTGCCAGTGACTTGGTATGTACTACTAAGTTATCATAGTAGCTAATTCACCCACTCACCACACCCAATCAGAAAGTCAGTTGCCACAAACATCTTCAAGAAGGAAAAAGGAAAAGTTAACAACCACAAAATGGGTCCACCCACCCCTTGGAGAGTACTCTTTCCTTCAAAGGCTGCTCTGCCAGCATTGCCTGCTCAAGAGAAATCAGATGTGGGAATCAAAGGTAAGAGTGGTGCTCGTGCTTTAAACAGTATACTGGACTGAGAAGGTGTTTAGAGCTTCTCTCCAGCAACACATTGTGGATCAAGGAACTCAATGATTCTGGTCCCACTCCCTCTCTATTGTAAACCAAGGAACCCTTCAGCCCTGCAAAGGCTCTATTGCATGTTTGGGAGCATTCCTCAGAGCCTGTTGTGAAACTGTCTTGTCCTCAAGGTGCTCTCACAAGCTCTACTATGCTTACCAACTTTCAAAGAGGGTATCTTCAGGACCATGGTTATTCAACTGAGGTTGTAGGAATGATTATTGGAATATACTGTTTGTCTTCAACTTCAAAGGACTTTGTAGAGTTAATTTTCTGGATCTTGTTGACTGAGAGGGTGAGGTGCAGTATTTGAAAGTTGCTGAACTGCTAGTAATTAGCTGGGACAATGTATCATTGTCACTTGAATTATGAAATGCTGCAGTTTGGTTGATATTTACCTAAAGCAGCTTCAGTTCAACACAAACCCAATATCTTGCTCTCTCTTGGGCTAACTTCAGAAAGCCACTTGTTCAGATCTCTCCATACCAGGTAAATGAAAAAAGCAATGCAACATCTGTTGTAAGACAACTACATGAAATTACACAAGTAAATGGAATTATTGGCGAGCACTAACAAAAAACCCACAAAATATGCAAATAAAACCATTTAAAATCAATTTTTGCTCTCCTGCTCACTGTCCCTCTTTGTCTCTGCATTTTCAGAATTGACATGGCTCATCACTGTGTCAAGAATGCCTACAGTGTTGTCTGTGCACTGCTGTATCTGTGAGAAGAAATATGGCCCTCAGAAATATGGAATGTGCTGGTCTTTGTCTTTGGACCATGGCTATCATATGCTAAAAACTTTCCATATTGATGGGGTAATATGGAGAGATGAACAGAGGAAACTGCCACTGCTCATAACCTACATAATGCTTCACTCGTTATCAATGGCCACTTATTTAACCTAGTAGCAGTCTCAGCACCATCATTTGAGTGAACAATGGTTGGTATACTGGACATGAGATAACTGTAAACAAAGGTTTCGTAGAACAGTTGAATATACTCTATAGTGCACAATAAAATGTCAAAAATGCTAACAATGTTCTTTTGGTGTAAGCTGAATTGGCATAATAAAGTTCAGTGAAACAAAAACCATACTTTTGGTGAATTCATACTTGCCTGCTCTGATGGGGCAGGCTGGATCTGACTGGTAACCCTGATTCTAGACTTGTGGAATTGTTTGTAGGAATCCAAAGATGGCTTGGCCGGACACTCTTTCATATGTGCCAACCTTCCATTCAGTCTCACACAGATGCCTACACTCCATCCATACAACATGGCTACTAACCAGTTATGGCTTAGCCCAGTTTATCAGAACGGAACAGACAAGAGGCTTGTGAAGCCATTTGCCCTCATTCAGGTCCCAATTCCTGGCAAACCAGTTCAGTTGATGTGATCACCGGAAGCAGCACTAGTGTTCTTCGAGGATGCTTTACGACGCACGAGTAATAGAACAAAGATTCAGCATTTAGATTCTGTAACATAATTGTACAAAGGACCACAACCAAATATGAGTATTTTTGAAAAGTTTGCAAGGGGGGAGGGGGTATTTGAGTTTGCAGGTTATAGAAGCATAGAATGAAGTAAAAACGGTTCAGGCCTCTTATAGACTAGCTTAGGGGTCGTACTGAAGGGGGAAAACGTTGAGGAGTCACGTTGACAGTAGGAAGAGGTTAGGAAGAACATACCAAAACGTGCAACGAGGTTGGCCATGCCGAGACCTTTTTAGCATCATTGAGGTACGCCCAGTTAAGTTCTGGTCGGGTGTGGTCCTTGAACCTTTTCAGTTTTCCGGATTGTTCGGGACCTCTTTCAATATTCTTGAGACTGAAGATGGCTTTGAGAACTTGGCCCATGATCTGTAGATACAGGTTAAGCAAAGATGACAGACATTGCTATGAAGTGAAACAGTAGGATTACCTGCTCGGTCAACTTCTCTCCCAAACACCTATGGGAGAATTGGAACACGGTTTTAGTGGCGGTGGTGAAATCCTTACCTGTAAATACCGTCATCGGTGAAGAGGTGGTGCGTATTGGGTCGAGTGGGCTCGAAGGAGTCGGGGTTGGGATAGATCTTGGGCTAAGTGGATTGTCAGAATGAGAATGATGGATTGATGGGAAATCGCACGTACGTCTTGACAAGCAGTAGCGAGATCCAAGAACAATTCAGTTCCCTTCTTCGCGGAGGCTGTATCGGTAGACGCAACACCTGGAAATGACGAAAGTCAGACTACGGGACCGTACAGATTATACATATTCCATGACTCACGGAAAACTCCTCGGAATGGAGGGTCAAGTCCTGCGCAACGTACTTATGAGATCTGTACGGTGTAACACCGAGTACTGTGTCTACGTACGAAGAGATTCCTTTGCGAAGTTTTCGAAGCCTGAGTTGACCTGTGTGCGCACAGTTTCTTCCA